>JAODUJ010145206.1:0-11056 GCA_027564615.1 Psolus chitonoides | reverse complement strand
GATGAGTTAGCAATCGAGGATGGTATTATCATGAAGGGGGGTAGGATAATTGTCCCTTTAGGTTTGAGATCTGAAATTTTGAGTAGAATCCATGTAAGTCATCAAGGTCATCAAGAATCCATGTAGGTCATCCATGTAGGTCATCAAGGTCATGTAGAATCCATGTAGGTCACTGCGTACCACGCCGCGTACCACCAAGAAAGTCCAAATGTACCACTGTTGGTACGCGTAACACAGGTTGGGAACCCCTGCATTACAAGAACTACTACGCGCAATGAAATTGTGGTTTTAACGTCCGGTATTATATGGCACACATGAAAAGTGACAACACACAACAACATCTGTAGAAATTGGAAAGATCGATTTTTAACCCTGTTTACATATTTTCGCGGGCCAGATTGAGTGGGCACGCGAGTCAAATTTGGCCCGCGGGCCGCCTATTAAGAACCAGGTGTCTGAAGGGTTATACCAGGCATACTGTAGACGGTCACCTGCCACCACATATCTGCAAAGCGCATGACGTGTATCCATGGTTACTACACACACAAAAGTAGCTTTAAATAAGTATTCAACCCAGGGCTGACATTAGGCAGGGCGATTTGCGAGACAATGGCCGAGAGGAGGCTTAAGTCCGTCTCTTTTGTTCGCAACAGCCCGGGATCGTCACGCCACAGTGCCCCTGTATTCCAATGCTCGAAATTTGAGGTATCTACTGGCAGTTTTGAACTAGGCGTGGCCAGGGGACGAGGCAGGGTCACATGCGACCCAGACGTGGTCTAAAGGGTTGATCGCCGCATATACTGCACAAAGTGCCAATGTTCTCACATTCTTTTGAGTGGAGAGGGGATGTGGCATATTAGTATAGCGCCACCACTAATCGGGAATACATCGTGTATTCAAAATGGCGACCACTTTGTCACTGCGTATTTATTATCACGCGAGTATATAACAGAAGGGATGACAGATATGGGGGAGGGGGGAGGTGGGACAGACATATATGCGACATACTTGGCCGACGGAGGGACACACATGAGGTAGGGAGTGTAACAACCATGGGGAGAGAGAGGGAGAAATAACTATGGGTAGAGAAGAGAGAGAGAGAGACATGGGGGAGGTAGGGACAAACATTGGAGAGGGACGGACAAACAAATGGTAGGGACGGACGGACATGAGGAAGGAGGGATGGAGAGACATATATAGAGGGAGGGAGGGATATACATGAGGGAGGGAGGGAGTGACAGACGGGAGTAGGGTAGGAGGCAGAGACAATCATTGGTAGGGTGGGAGACGAGGGAGGGATGGACAATGACGAATAGGTGGGAGGGACAAGCATGGGTAGGGTGGGACAACCATGGGTAGGGAGGAGAGAGGGACATATATGAGTAGTAAGGGTGGGACATACATGAGTAGTTAGGGAGGGACAGACATGGGTAGGGAGGGGAAACCATGGGTAGGAAAGGAGGAGCAACCATGGGTAGAAAATGAGGGGGCAACACTGGGTAGGGGGAGGGACAACCATGGGTAGGGGAGGGGGAAATGGTGGGTTGGCGGGAGGGAGGAAAATACATGGGTAGAGAGGGACAACCATGCGTAAGGTTGGAGGGAAACCACGGGTAGGGAGCTACATACATGGATAGGGAGCGACAGACATGGGTAGGGAGGGGCGGGCATGGGTATGGAGGGCGGGACAACCATGGGTGGGGAGAAAGAGTCACGGACAATGGTAGGGAGGGGAGGGACATACCACAGCCAGCAGTCGCAATTGGGCCCCATTTGGGCCACCGAGTGGGGCCCAATTAGGCTTCTCAATTGGGGCAAATTCAGATTCGACATCCCCTTCCGCACAGGGCGCAATTGGGCCAAACTGATCGGGGCCCACACAGAGCCCAAACTGGGCCCAATTGGGCTAAATTGATTGGAGGCCCGCACCAATCTCATACTGTGTGGGGCCCATTATGGACCCAAGCTGGCTGTCTAGAGCCCACCTAGGCCCCATACTTGGTGGAGGTGGGCTAACTGGGTTCAACCCACAGAGGCCCCCACTGTCCCCAGGAAGTGAGAATAGTAGTTTGTAGCTTTGGGTTCAATCCTACTCGCTACCGCCAGTTGTTGGGTAGGCCTACACTGTTTTTCCTGCAAGTTCGCTCAGTAGCTCCCTGTGCGCTGCCGCATTACCGCTGCGTCCAATGCAATGCGCATGTACTGGATGGGTTACTCCAAAGCAGGTTTTGCACCCTCATACAATGGCATGGCGGAGCATCAATATCACGCCAATGATCATCGGGTGTAGGGTGGCTAGCGCCATCCCCGAATCTCGGCCTCGTTTGTTTCCACTAGCACTCGGAGAATCATGGTTAACCTCAGCTGCGCTGCTTTAATCTAACCAATTACATGAGTTTGATTATCAATCGTCTTGATTAACTATTCCCATAATATTATTCTTAGCACAAGCATAACACTTTTGAAGTAGGTTAGCCGAAAGGACCAAACTGTCTTGTACCCGAATGGGCCCAAAGCGGACTGGCCCTGGCCCTTTTGCCCGCTTTAACCGACTGCAGCCCAATTGGACCCCAGTTGGGCCTGCTGGCTGGGACATAGGTAGGGATGGAGGGAGGGACATGCATCAGGAAGGGAGGGACATGCATGAGGAAGGGACGGACAGACATGAGGGAGGGAGGGACATACATGAGGGTGGGAGGGACATATTTGATGGAGGAAGGCACAAACATGATGGAGGGAGGGAGGGACAGATTTGTGGGAGGAAGGGAAATGTATGGCAAAGGAAGGGACCGATATGGGCGAGGGAGGGACAGATATGGGTGAGGGGGAGACACAAACATGGTAGGGGGAGAGACAGATGTGGGGTGGTTAGACTTACACATGGGGAGGCAGGCATTGGGGCAGAAATGAGGCAAGCATGGAGGAAAGACGTGTGGTACAGGTCAGATAGGTAGAGGACATATATGCTGAGAGTTTTTCATAATAACACTCGCGTAGTGCTTCCTTCAGAGCGTTCAATGATGTTGTGTCAGCGGTCATTTTAGGGGAATGCGAATTTTTATAAAGTCAGTGTCTACTTGTAACTTAGGCACAGTATTGAGTGTTTGTCACAATTATACTTCGGTGGTGCTTCATGCACGATGTTTAGTGTCACAACTGAAACGAGTTTGAATATATTCGTAATCAAAACCCAGCACTCGGAAAGTGCATACCTACACCGACCGACACCAATCAGCCTTGGCCAGGCTCTGCACCGATTTTGCTAAGCACACCAACCGCTTTCCAGCTCCCTATTCTGCACGCCCAC
Source organism: Psolus chitonoides (assembly GCA_027564615.1). Taxonomy (NCBI): domain Eukaryota; kingdom Metazoa; phylum Echinodermata; class Holothuroidea; order Dendrochirotida; family Psolidae; genus Psolus; species Psolus chitonoides. The sequence goes on along the minus strand of JAODUJ010145206.1, from coordinate 7,749 downwards.
CACAACCTTCTCCTATAAATACATGTCTTAGAAAATCTTGAAGAAATCAAACCAGACATTCATTCAGAATCACAGGTTAGGGTTTAAATACTTCTTGGTAATGTTGTGGCATATATTTGGAAGAATGTTATAATAAATTGTCAATGTTATCATAATATGTGTGTCATAAGTTATAGTTTAGGCACACAGGTATTCTTTATCAAAATGATCTAATACCAGCAGCTATAGCTTTTCAATTGCTAGTGCATACATGCAAATTACAATATGACTAGGCCTAAGACTTTATTCATGAAAACTCAGAATGTATAGCCTACTCATTATTTGAGTTAGCATAGGCCTACAAATATCATTCAACAGTATTTTAAAAAGCAGAAAAATACTAGCAATAGCAAAATAGCTAGAGAATATGATCGTATGAAAACTTACTGTAATAGATGGATACTACGAGGGCACATTGTCGTTATAGGTAGAGGTAGATCTCCGAACATGCATTGAATCATGGAGCATGTGTTTTTAGCTTATACGAGTTTTGCTCGTTCTCGTTTTCCAAACCGTCAAATTGAAGTTGGTACCAACATTGGAAGAAGAAGAACAAGTGCAATTTGATCTCATAAATATCTCAGGTCAAATTTACATGCCATGAACAATCCAATCAGAGAGACTGAAAATCACCCATGCGCGCCAACTGTCCCTAAAACAATACGCTCACCCAGTAACAAAAGAATAAGTGAATATACCCTTGAGCAGAGAAAATTAGTAAATCAACCATGCCCATCTGATCCATTATTACATCCTATATATATCCACTATACATCCTGACATGATACAACGCCGGAATGATCCAGCACCATGTGTAATGAGCAAGCATGGGAAGTCTTGTCTATTTAATAGTCGCAAAAGACAACTTTTGGATAATTTAGAGAAACAAGGAATCAAATAAAACGACTGAGACGTTTCTGCAAGTCTAAAATGATATATTAATAAACATTCCTTCTTTGCAAGTTTGGATAATTTCAGATACAACAATGTTTAGGAACTATTCAGCCGTCATATGATTTTTTTAACAATTAACTAACTGACGCGGTGCTCTCGAATCTGCTGTTTTCCCTGCTTGTACGTCGTCAACAAGGTCTGTCGAATTCGTGCTTTTACAGCCACCTGCCTGTTAATACTGCCGTGCGAAAGATTCCTAGCTCTATCGTCCGAACAGAATCGTCGCCTTTATTCCCAAGACCTGAAACTCCTGGTCCGATACTCGAATTAAAGTTCGAAATCGTCGCTCGCAGTAGCGATGACGTACTTTCTGTGTCAATAACAAACAGTCAAACGACGCCATAATACCCCCATCACAAATATATCAGTTCAATGCCTTCCCAGATGAAACATGATGATCCTAAATCGACCATCAACAAAACACAAATGTGTGTAACGAGTCCTTGCCATATTTCTTTAAACTTGCAACTTATTCAATGAGAGACCTGGCAACTCATTTTTACATGACTTGAGACAATTGGCAAAGTCAGTGATGTGTTTAGTTTAGTAGGAAAAGGGTCAGGAAGGGCAATTTGCAACATAGTTGGCAGAAATTAATATGTAGGCTATTATAGCAGTAATACTGATGGCCCATTAGAGGTAGGCCTACATGACAATACTTGAGATAAGTATGCGACTCAACTCGAGCCTAGTTTGACTCGACCCGACATGACAAGTGGACGACTGTGACTTGACTACTCAGGGACTTCACTCAAAACTAACTTTAGTGACCTGGTTACAACACTGCTGGAGCCCCATGTTTGGAAGTTACATGTACTAATGATATTTGTAAAGGTTAGCTTCAGTGATCTTCAGATATCTGTATCACAAGTTTTCCTAATGTTTGACCTGTGTGGCCCCCAAACGACCTTGAGTCTCTACCAAAATCAACAGGCTCATTTTACTTTTCTAAGAGTAATCAAATCAATGGAAGTCCATCTCGTAGCGATGATGACGTCAGTGACGCCGAAGAGCCCAAAGTCGGACAAACGAATGCGTCCACACTTGGGACAGGCTACAGCAGTTGTAGGAGCAGGTCTCCTCTCTTTGCGGGACTGGTGCTTCTGATCCAGGTTCTGCAGGCGGTTCTCCTCAAATCTGGACTCCTTTCTTCACCGCAGGCTGCCAGGCACTGCGATCCTTGGCAAGAGACTCACAAACCGAAAGGGGGATATCACAGACCCCAAATGATGCATTCAAACAGTATTTGTACCGTTTGAGTGGTCTTCCTCGGTTCCATCTACCAGTAGCCAGCTCCGAGAAGAAGGACAGTTTTGGAAGCCACGTGTCGTCCATACGGACCACATGTCCGACCCACCGCAGCTGGGCCTTCATGATGACTGCCTGGATGCCAGCCATTTTCGACCTACGACGCACATCGGTGTTAGAGACTCTATCCTCCCAAGAAATATGCCCAGGATCTTCCAACGGAAGTGGAACTGATCCAATGTCTCCGGCTGTTTTCTATACAGCGTCCATGTTTCGCACCCGTAGAGCAGAGCTATGAGAACGACTGTCTTGTAAACTGCCAGCTTGTGCCGGTGATGCCTCATTCGCCCCACACTCGAGTCCACAGTCTGCCGAAGGAAACGCCTGCTTTTGCGAGTCAGCCTAATACTTCTTTGTTCATGCTGCAGGATGAGATCACACAGCTCCCTAAGTAGGTGAAGCTGTCAGCGTTATTGAGCTTCGTGCCTTCAATCACAATGCAAGGCTCAGGTTGAGTAAGACAAGGTTCTGGCTGAAGAATCATTTCTGTAATTCGCAGGCTGATGGGCAATCCAAAGACTTTAGCTGCTGTTGAAAAGCAGCTTGCCAATTATGTAGGTCTGGTTCGTTGAGTGCTGTAAGGGCGCAGTCATCTGCGAACCGAAAGTCTCTCACCGTGACCTCAAGGGCTTTGGTTTTCGCTTTCAGACGCCTCAAGTCAAAGAAACGGCCATCGTATCTGTAACGGACGGTATTTCCGGCGTTATTTTCAGGGAGTGCAGCAAACAGCAGTGTTGTTAACATGAGGCTGAAGAGCGTGGGCGGCGGGACGCATCCCTGCTTGACACCGTTGGAAACTGGGAACGGGTCAGACACGGAGCCATTTTCCACAATGAAAACCATCATGCCGTCATGGAATGATCAGATGATCTTGATGAACTTTGTAGGACAGCCAAGCTTGGATAAGATAGCCCACAGACCCGACTGACGGTGTCGAAAGCTTTCGTCAGGTTCACAAAGAGGATGTACAGATTCTGGTTCTGCTCTCGGCACTTCTCCTGGATCTGTCGAATAGCAAATATCATGCCTATCGTCCCTCTGCTGCTCCTAAAACCACACTGGCTCTTAAAGAACCCTACTCCAACTGATGGTGTGTGATACGGTTCAGAACGACGCGGGCCATGATCTTCCCTGCAATGCTAAGCAGTGAGATGTCTCTGTGATTCGATACACGATCCTCTGTCACCTTTGTTCGTATACAGTGTTTGACCTCTATTGACCTTGGAACAGCACCAAAAAACAACAATTAATAGGGTGGATGTACTCAGTGTGGGAAAGCTACGTGCCAAATATATCAACATTTCAAATGTTCGTGTTCTTCAGATATCACGATTACACGTGTACAGTCATTGACCTCTGTTGACCTCAAATGACCTAACTGCAGTAAAATCAAAAGGGTTCATGTACCCCATATGGGCAACCTACGCACCACATAGGAACTCCGCAAGTGATTATCTTATCAAGTTAACGTGTTCACAAGTTTTTCAGTGTTTGACCTGCACTGACCCAAAATGACCTGGGAACGACACCACAATCAATAGTTCTAGCATTCCATGTGGGCGACCCATATACCAAGTATGAACGTTATAGTCATTTGCATTCGTCAGTTCTCATGTTTACGAGGTTGTCAGTGTTTGACCTCTGTTGACCTCAAATAACCTTGGAACAGCACCAAAAACACTAGGTTTCTTGTACACCATATGGGCAACCTACTACCTACACACCAAAAACGATTGCCTCATCAAGTTAACATGTTTACAAGGTTTTCAGTGTTTGACCTGTGTTGACCCCAAATAACTTGGAACGGCACCAAAAATCAACAGGATTCTAGCACTTCATGTGAGCAACCTACATGCTAAGGATAAACTTTATAGTCATTTACATTCGTCAGTTTTCATGTTTACAAAGTTTTCGGTCTTTGACCTCTGTTCACCTCAAATGACTTTCGAGCAGCAAAAAAAACAAGAGAGTTCTTGTACTCGATATGGGTAACCTACACACCAAACATAAACTCCGTCAGTAATTGTCTTATCAAGTTAACGTGTTTACAAGGTGTTCATTGTTTTACATGTGTTGACCCTCAAATGATTTTGGAACGGCACCACAATCAATAGAGTTCTAGCACTCCATATGGGTAACCTACATGCCGAGTGTGAACTCGGTAGACATTCGCATTCTTCAGTTATTGTTTCTGCAAAGGCGTCACGGACATAACACACGCACATACACACACATACATGTAAATTGTAGTGTTTAAAATGCTCTTATGGATACATGCTACCGTATGATAGATTTTGTTGGAATTTGGAAAATTATTCTCGGATGACAGGTCATTATTTGATATGCGATGGTGCAAGTACTATTTGCTCCATTGGTACTTTAGTTAAGAAGGACAAAATAGGAGCACAATTCTACATTGGGACAGTGTAGCAGTGCTATATCTATACAACACGTGGATGGGTAGGTGAACATTGGAAAGTTACTCACGGCATACCGTGAGAAATGTCAGGGAAAATTCCAGCAATGTTTGCTGTAAAAGTCAGGGAAAGTCATGGAATCATCGAGGTAAGTGTACGAACCTGGTATCTTTATCTGCAACTTTGCAACGCATGGGAAGTGTCATTTCCGGTGATCCAGGAGGTATTGTTAGCCCCAAAAAGATTTTAGTTCGCTACGCGCCAGCTTGTGGTGGCGCTTTGCTTAGATAGTGTCAAGGAACTTTTCCTTTCAAAACTTCGCAAGGCTAGTACCTAGGGCCCACGAAACACTTAATCCGGGCCTGATTTGGGGTGTGGTTATTTTGCTTTATTTGTTATGCCATCATGGGTGCCGATCCTTGTGGTATGGTGGATGTGTCCCCATCAAATGGGTGAGTGGTATATGATATATGTTAGCATACCCCTCCCCCCCCCCCCTCCCCAACGATAGTTTTATTCCTATATTTACGCATCACCATGGGTGATATGAGTGGTATGAGTGGGATACCCACCCATACAAGTGGGTGAGTAGGATATAATATAGCATATCCCACCCAGAAATCTGGAGATAAAATATAAGTTCTGAATTGTTATGCTTCATTCACGCATCACGCTCGAAATATCTATCAGTTTTCGAATTTACTAGTTTGGTATACGACTTCGATGCCGTAGCGTAAATTTGAGATTGGCGTCCTATGAGGAGGGGTTTAGAGTGTTTAGATGAAATCTGGTGCAATATTTTGTATCTTCTGAAGTAAATTGATGTTCAAGAATGTCCAATAAAATAGTGCCACGGCAGCGCCGTGCTGCGGTGCGAATTGTGAAAGATACAAGTAATAATACGTGTGCAAATGAGAGATTCACTGACAGTTGTTTCTAATGGAGGAGTTTCTTGGTACCGGTAATAATTGTTTATGGCAATGACATTCGATCAATGCTCAGGAATCCGGAGTGCACTGTACATGGGCTGTACATATAAGAGTTAGAATCAACCTGTAATTTTTTTAATTTAAATGGGGAGCAAAATTTGCAAGTATACTGCTATGCATACACTGTGCAAAATTGAGCATAAAACACAAAGAACGCGATTGAAAATCGTTTACTTCATCTGATATTTATTCCGGTTTGTGTCGAAAATGTAATGCAATCTATTTTTCAAACCATTCCGGCTGTTTCTCCCCAGGCACACACCCTGTAGGGGTCCACATAACTACCAACATGGGTGTGTTCACATTTGAGAACGCGAGGGGGAGCAACGGTATTGAGAACGGGAGGGGGATTGACGAGTTGAGGACGGGACGCGTTCACACTTGAGAACGATTACGGGATGAGGTTGAGAACGGGCGCGGTGCGCAGGCGTGAACAGTCACATCGTAATTAGCAGCCGCTGGCGGAGTGTGTCATTGTTCGATGCACCCGTGACCCGCAATTTAGGATCGGAATGCAGGCTGTTATGCAGGGTTGTTGGTTTATGGCAGAGCCGTCTAATTTATACAGCTCTTGTTTATTGTAAAAGCTTCTAAAATCTGCTCATTTGATCTGTCAAAATAAATGTAAACAAATGTTACAAATCCAACAATAATGCCAATTTTGCCGAGACATGATAATACACGGTAATATAAATACAACTCGACTTAACTGAATTTGCCGATGGAATGCAAACGTAGCTGTGAGCATTTTTCACAATCCTACAACCGCGTGTATTTTGTGTGCAATTTAATACATTTGGGATGGTAGTAAACTTCGGCAGGTTTGTGAAATCAGGATAATTCTTTGATATGTAGCTCTCAATAATTAAATAGCCTAGGCTAGGCCCATCTGATTTCTTCGGAGACAAAATTAGCCTACAAATCGAATATAAATAGTTGTAGCCTAGTGTTGTTGGTTTGAATTGATTGTGTAAATTATTCCGCGCCCACCACTAACACAATCACAAATCTATATAAAAATATTGAATTAACAGTTTGAGATCAATAAAATAGCTTCCCAACTATCCACGTAATTTAACCCAAGGATTTCGTGGTCAAATCATTTTAGAAAAACACATGTTTCGGTTCGTAAGTAACACATCAAACTGACAACTCTGGAATAAGTGCATTCATTATACAGTTACACCGGTATCATACTGTACTGTATGCATAGCTACTGTATATAGTACGTGTGAATTTCTCGTCCTAGCGATGTCGCGCCATTTCCGATGGGCAATTATAATGGGAGTTACGCGCTAATACCGGAACCCCGTGTCAACGTTGAGAACGAGGTTGCGAAAGTTCACATTACAGTTTTCAATCCCCCTCGCGGGATCTGATCCGTTACGAAAGGGGGATCACAATTGCGTGCTCGAACCACGAGCACTAGCGAATCAAGGGGTGGGGTCAAAGGGGCGCGCACCCCTGGGTAGGGATTTTTTTTAAACTTTTTCAAACAGTAAATTTGCTGAGAATTTCTGAAAGTGGGCCTGTGATACTTCGCGCCCCCGGCGCCCCCGGTTAAAAAAATCCTGTATACCCGCCTGCCGAGGCCGGGATCGTTCACATTACGATTTAAATCCCGCGTGCGTGCGTAAGTAAGTGAGAGGTGATGGAGGTAGGAATCAGTAAATGACTGAGTCAGTAAATCAGTGAGCGAGTCACTAAGTGAATTAGTCAGTAAGCGAGTCCGTGAGTGGGTCAGTGTGTGAGTCAATGCCTCAGTGAGTTAGTCCGTGAGTGAGTTAGGCATACTCCCCAGACTGTAATTGATATCAGCATTATTCAGAGTTTTCAATATGAGCTAGACTTCAGCCAGACTACCTGACTATCCATGTAAGTCACTGTTCTTTTATTTTAATTATTAATTTTGCGAGACAGGTACAACATGTGACCATAGGCGTACGGGCCGCGAGATTTTTTTTCCCACCGCGATGTGGCCAAATGGGCGTGGCCTATTGTAAACGTCACAGATGCGTACTTTATAAAGTCACCTGCACTGC
>JAODUJ010145095.1:0-11056 GCA_027564615.1 Psolus chitonoides | reverse complement strand
CAACAGAAGTCAAATACTGTGAAAACCTTGTAACCACCATAACTTGATACACCAAACTTTTAATTGAGTTCATGCTTTGTATGTCTGTTCATCATGTAGTTAGTACATGCAGAAATCGAACACTGAATATCTTGTAAGCAACATTACTTGGTAATGTCAACTTCAGTTGTTGACAACATACTTGTTATGTGTTTCATTTCCAATTTTTCTGGCAAAGAATCACACTGCAGAGTTGTAGACTTGTTTAAAAACTGCCTTGAGAAGGTTGTCTACTGGCTTCCAAACATTACCTGCTGTTCTACAACTACTGTGCCATGTCACATAAGTCACTTGATGGTCTCTCTATACACAGCCTGAATTTGATTCCTTATCTCTGCAATTGTTTGATGGCCTATACACAGCCTGAGTGCGATTCCGTATTTCTGCAATTGTTTGAAAACTGCTTTGAGAAGGCTGTCCACTGGCTTCCAAACATAACCTCCCGCTCTACAACTTCTGTGCCATGTCATCTAAGTCACTTGATGGCCTATATACACAGCCTGAGTTTGATTCCTTATCTCTGCAATTATATGAAAACTGCTTTGAGAAGGCTGTCCACTGGCTTCCAAACATTACCTCCTGCTCTACAACTCCCGTGCCATGTCATCTAAGTCACTTGATGGCCTATACACAGCCTGAGTTTGATTCCTTATCTCTGCAAGTGTTTGAAAACTGCTTTGAGGAGGCTGTCCACTGGCTCCCAAACATTACCTCCTGCTCTACAACTCCTGTGCCATGTCATCTAAGTCACTTGATGGCCTATACACAGCCTGAGTTTGATTCCTTACCTCTGCAATTGTTTGAAAACTGCTTTGAGAAGGCGGTCCACTGGCTCCTAAACATTACCTCCTGCTCTACAACTCCTGTGCCATGTCATGATCTAAGTCACTTGATGGTCTATACTTGATGGCCATATCCTTGATGGCCATATCCTGCTGCTCATCACTCTCACCTCATGCTGTTCAAAATATACCCACCCAAAGCATTGGATTTTCTTAGAGTATAACATCTACTGGAATGCCTGTCACAAAAGTGCAAAACTAATTGACCTTGAAGCGATCTGGCCTCGCATGCACAACATGTACACTGGTCAGTCAGTGTCCAAGGTCATTTGGGCCTTCACCTACCTGTAAGGTGGAATTCTCCAATGCCTAGCTATGACTTGTCACAAATTCCAAGTTTCCCAGTCTGTGACTATAGTCCAAATTGCTGTGAATCATGTAATTTTAAATATTCATCCTTATACTGATGGCTCATTTGCAGAACACAAGAGATCTATACAGTCATATCGGTGCATTTGTGATGTTATTGTTTGGATTTTTTTTTTCTGTGCTCGTCTGGTTTGACAGTCCATCTGCTTTCATGCATAAAAAATCATCTAAAATCATCAAATATCATCACACATAACCTTCTCTGAACCTTGTAAAGAGCTATCATAACCAGTGATGCTTTTTGTACTATGCTCATACATGTAGTACTTGGTACGTGGGTTCCTTATACCCGGTGTATGATTTCTATTGTTTCTGGTGCAATTAAGTCGTAGGTTCTCGTATTGGGTCCATCCACTGTATTGATTGTTTTAGCTAATGAAAATATCCTCTAGGAGTAATTTTGGTCATCAGCTTCCCTACTAAATTCAATCCTCAATGTTGGTGGAGGGCAGAGTTTGCAGCAAGATTAACAAAATGCACTGCCCATTACATCATCACTACTGCTCTCAGTTGAAGTCAAATTCAGTTGGTAAACCAGTGATTCTCACATTGTAATTAAAACATGTATGCCCATTAGTTAGTTATTTGTGGTTTTCCCTAGTGAGTATATAGCATGCATGGGATCACAACTCTTTTGGGTTATATGGGATATATGTTGTGTGCATATATGTGTATACGCTACATATATAGGCTACATAAATAGTATTATTGAGGTCCTGTTACATCGATTCCAGGCAGGTTTGTGGAGTTTCCTATGTGTATAATATACATTTGATATATTAGTGTATAATTTATGACTGAATTTCATTTTGCCATGGCAATGCTTGAGGGACTGTAGCAAGGCTTCCTACAAATTCTGTATAAATAATGACATGTGAGGAAATGTATGTGTTTAGTCATATGATGGAGAAAAGAGGCACATTAAACATACCAGCAACCAGGGCGTATGCATCAGGCCTTTCATAGTTGGGGCCTCCAGCATATATCAATATTATAAACATTGTCTACTATATTCTCTAAAAGTTAGGCAACATCGGTTTGGATCTCCCGTTGGTTGAACTAGGGGAGGTTTGAAGGTTTCAGGATATTACCATAGCTACTGGGAGCACAAGAAACACAATTTATGGAGACATTTATGACTCCCTCACTACCAAAGAGAGGCAACTGTATCAGTTGCTGGGAAACTTAAAATGACCTTTGGCAGATGTAGGAGTCACTCTCTTGTGACTCCACCTGGCAGTGTTCATGCTTTTGGCTTGACCCTGCTGTCAAGGGTGTCTTGATTCCCTACTGGGTGCTTCCTCTCACCTCCTATGGGCCGACTACCCCAAGTTCTGCATTATAAGAGTTTCATTTGGGAGGTTATTTATCGGCATTAAATCATTGTATAAGTTTATTGCTGTTAATGCCATGGTTCTCAACATAACCCAAAACCATCCACCCCCCCCCCCCCCTTCTGTGAATCACCATGCTCCACTGCCTCCCACTTCCCACAAGCTAATTCTGGCCCTAGAGAAGAGATGGTTACACTGATGCCTGGCAAGCTACCTCAATTCTGGAGAGACTGAATAGTGCATTTCATTCGCTTTGCCTGCCAGTTATTGTGAGGTTGAGTTCAAATACACTATTCGGTTTCGTTTCAATAAGTGTTTCAACATTTTTGAAACTTTTCCCAAATCATGCCCCGAAGCAGTAATATCTCCTGAAATAGATTTCAGGCATTCACTGCATTCTCACTTGAAATTTACTTCCAAAACAATTCCCAAAATGGTCATACTTAAATTACAGATAATTTCATTGAAATGTGGAAACCCTGGTTGTGGTATTCAAGTGTTCCGATTGGCTGCATTCATCACATGAAGTGTATACTCTTTTGTTTAGTTGTTATATAGGGAAAATGTTTGAAGAATATCATATGTGCAAGTTGCTTAATGTAAATAATTATAAATTTAAATTATAATTGTAATAAGCTTACTTAATTCCATTCCATTGGTGCATGTGCATTTCGTATCATAATAATTTGACACATATTGAATTACATTGCAATTGAATTATTAGGTAACTGTTTAAATGAGTTTTGAGATAATGAGCAGAGCTTCTTAGTTTATTTGTGTTTTGATGTTGTGTTCTGAACAAAAAATAATATACAAATAATGAATGTTTACGAGTTCAAAAGTACGAAAATTTGTATGAGTTGAAAGATCGAACGTTCCATTCAACGAGGCAATGCTGAGTTGAATGGAATGTTCAATCTTTCAACAAACAAAAATATTCGTACTATATGAATTCATTACACCTAGATCTTTGCCACATTCTCTGTCATTTGGTTGGAGGATAACGGAGGATGTGCAAAAATGTCGCCGTACTTACGGCACCGTGCAGTAGTCCAGAACGAATAGATGCAAGAATGCCATATGACCAACAATCCTCCAATCAAATGAGGAGGATTCACTTGGGTGTTTTATAAATGGTAATATTCAACTGTTAGTTCATTACACTGATGTATTAGTTTGCTGCATGACTATATTGGTCTCTCATATTATTTATATTAGCTGCAAGTTTGTAATTTATCCATGTTATTTTCATTTTCATTTTCAGAGTTAGATCTTGCCCATGGATGCCCTTTATATAGAAATAAGCAACATACTTAAAAATAGTAATGTTTATTTGATCATATTATATTTATGACAACATGTACTACCACCATTGTATAATTTATTCGAAGGCATAGATGTATTCACTGCACTTGAAGAAGAAAACGAAATGCACAGACAGTGTAGTTCTGTGATAAGTTGCTGTGGGATATCAGAATAAGCTAGAGACCTAATACTAAGAAGAGAACAAAAATCACAATAGTGTGTGTGGTCAGGAAATGCATGTTAGAATCAGAGACTATTTATAGCAAAACAATTGGAATGGCCATAATTTCAAATGTACAGCAGGCATATTACTTGGAATGAAGAGTCTGTTCATCTAAGATCTTAAGTTAACATCATTTTGTGTCAGCTGGAATCGGAGTTCGAACTTCCAAAAATTCAACGAGATATATTGCTGCTTCGTCCTGGAATAGTGACGCAACATAATTGTTATTACTTCTTAAGTCTTTAACCCATGGCTGACATTGGGGAGGGTAAATTTGTGCAACAATGGCCAAGGGTAGGCTTAAGTCTGTCCATTTCGTTCGCAGCAGCCAGGGTTCGTCACACCACAGTGCCCCTGCATACCGATGCTCCAAATTTGAGGCATCTACTGGCAGTTTCAAGCTTTGCATGGCTAGGGGAAGAGTTAGTGTCACATGTGACCTAGACACGGTCTAAAGGGTCGTAATATGCATACTGTGGACGGTTGCCTTCCAACACATCTCTGCAAAGCGCATGACGTGGTTCCATGGTTACTACACACACAAGAGTAGCTTTATTTAAGTCTTTAACCCATGGCTGACATTGGGCAGGGGGAATTTGCGAGACAATGGCCGGGGGGAGGCTTAAGTCATTCCTTTCTGTTCGCAACAGCCATCACGCCACCGTGCTGCTGCAGCCCAATGCTCGGGATTTGAGGCATCTACTAGCAGTTTGGAGCTATGCGTGTCCAGAGGAAGAGGTGAGGTCACATGTGATCCAGACATGATCTAAAGGGTTATTTCAACTATATTTCAGTAGTTATTGGTACAAGTAGAGTGTCACTGAGTATATGTCTTATGTGTGGGTCATAGAACACAAGCCCAAAATTAATTCTAAGTATACAGCATAATGAGCATATCCATAGATAAAATAATGTACCATTGACTGGTTATCTGTATAAGAAAATGCACTTAACTGTGTGCTTCTGTATAGCAGGAATATGTTCATGTGAAATTCACATCATTTTGTGTGCTTTAGTGTCATAGCAGAATTTTACTTCAATTCATTTTTTTTACAGAATATAAGGAACTCTTGGGTAAATATTATAATGCATGTGGGAAGGGCATGTCTCAAGCTCTCCACTGGTCAATTTTTTTCTTCAATTGTTCAGATTTTTTCATGTGAAATGCGCAAAATAGAAAACGTCACTCACGTGACAGTTACTATTGGAAAAATTTTACGTGCAAATACAAACATTTTGTTTTGTAGACTTTAATAAAACTGTTTCAAATATCTTTTCCCTTTGGTTGTGGGTGGAATGCACCTTCACCTTAATTTATGGGCAACTTTGGAAAAATGCAGAGATCCACCGGAATAACGCACAAAAAGGAATGTGACTCGCGTGAGAGAAAAAAGTGACTTCGTGACAGTTGCTTCTTGGGGAGATTTACAGGGAAATCGTATTACATGCATAGTTTGTATAAAAACACATGGGGAAACAGGTGTACACCATTCCTCAAAACTAGTTCTAATGATTTAAACATCACTTTTACACATCTATCACTTCGATTCTGACATAGCATTTGGCACAAAATGATTCGAATTGCTTGACAGTCCTAAAGTGAAATTTTCCATGCGATAGAAGTACCTATGAACAAATCTTATTAGTCATCCGTTTGCTTTTTGTCAAACTTGTCTTCAATGTCATCAGAGACTCTATCTTATATGTAACAACATCAACTCAAAAAACTAAAGAATATTCAGTATAAAAGCATGTATATAGACTGATATTGGACTCTGTCATGTTGATAAGATGCAAAAAAGTTACCTTTTCAGAGTCGGTAAAATTGCAAAAACGTAGCTTGTTAGGTCATCACAACCTCTTCATTCAGCATTGTGGCTAAACCCCTATGATCACCTGACAGCCTGTTGAGCGGTCAGGTGTGAAAAGGTCATCATAGATGGCTGCCAATTCATAGCATGCGTCCCCCCGCACTGCTGTTGGCGATCATATCCAACGTACACCAACATGATATTGACATGGACAATGTTCAATTCATAAGCAAGGAGGAACATTTCTGGATTAGAAAGATCAGGGAGGCCATCCAGTCCCAACAACCATCACTCAACATATGTTGTGAACAAATATATTTGGTTAAATATCGGATTGTCAAGTTTAATTCCACTTTTGGTCTCGTAGAAGTTACAGAGCTGATGTTATATATGAAGACTGTGATTCTTCACATTTCTTGTGAAGTCATACCCACACTCGTGTGAAAAATTGATGTTAAATTGGATAATCATCATAGGTGTGGTCTGTAGTAGGCCTACTCATATACACAATATGTCCACTAATCTTTAGCAGTGATTTTGTTCGTCATATATAATTAGTCTTCTTGTTAACCAACCTCTTACTAACCTCTTGTTGCAGCATTGTTGGCACTCTCCTATCTGAAACTGAATAATCCATTATTGTTATTATTACTATTGACAATTGTTAGATTACATATTATGTTGCGAATGTTGACATTGAAGGGCAAGTTTACTCAAACTGTACTTTTTATATGCATAGAGCATCGAAAATCATGCCAGTAGCACTTTATTCCGACTTAATTGGTAAATAAATCATTTCCTTTGTCTTGTGAAATTCCTTCTGTTTCTTATTGTTACTTATGGCAACCTTCATCAAATGCTATTCATTCTGATATTCGAAAGTATTACGTCAGTGGGATGCAGTTGATGTTCACCAAAAGTGATTCATTTTACATGTAAGGAACGTGGGGAAATATGCATTTACATTTCAAAGGGAAAGTAAACACTTTTAGTAATAGCCAGGTCACATACTTGTTTATTTATTAAATAATTTATGAGAAATAAAGAATTTTATCTGAAACTGCCATGTTTCCATGTGTTATATGTTTCAACAATGTAACCAACGGAGTACAAGGGGGACACGGGTAGCACCCCCACTATTGCTCCTGCGAGGGGTTTTGTCAGTACATGCATAGCTCTGTTGGTTAATTTGTACTCTTGTTGGTACATTTTCCACCCCCCCCTTCTCTCTCAAAATGTTTCTCCTCCAACAGAATATATGATACAGTCGTGTGGAGGTGGTCATAATGTATTTTGGTAGCACTTCTTCTGCTCGTTCCGGAATTTGGGTGAAACATCTCATCTTGGGACTATTTTAGGCCATTATTGTGGAAACACTGAAAAGCCTCCTTTTAGTAAATATTTTACACAATGACACCTTCATAATGCTTCCTTCTGGGTCTTCGTAGATCCTGTGTCAAATGTCATATAGAAGTCATTTCATGGAAACACTAAAACTCCTTCTCCTTGGGTTTTGTTCAGAGAATAACACTTACAGAATACAGAATATATTTTCAAAAAGATCTAGGCATGCATGATATGATAGATTGGATGAAATTATCACTGGATGATGGGTCATCAAGCGTAGTCAGGGATTTATGGTCGAGGATCTCGGGACTATTTTGGGTCATTTTATGAAACACTGAGAGGCTTTATGTCCTTTACTTTTGTCGATTTTTCGACCAAATGACGCCGCGTGGAATGAAAGAAGAAGCAACTAAACTGTGCGCGAAACAAAAAGTATTTTGGGCTACAGAGTAAACGGCACATGATGCCACATGACAAGAAAGGGAGAATCCCAGAACAGACCAATGCACACGGACGTGCAGAAGTTGTATGTTTGGGTTATGAATGGCTCATTTTGAACAAGTGCCAAAAACTGCCAATACATGAAGAGACAAGCCCCCAAAAAATATTATACACTTGGCGCAATAAAAAAATAGGGTTGTGATAGCCGATTTTGGCTTACTATATGATAGACACATTCGCCACAAATGAAACCAGATGACATGACAAGGAAGACGAGAAGTGAGTTTGGGTAGGGCTGTCATGTAGGCTATAATCTTCGTGTATACTGGTATATGACGGCACATTCGGCAACACACGATACAGAAAGTCAACAAAACCGTGCGCAAAGCACGCAAAAAATTGCACTGTCGGCAGTCCGATTTTCGTATCCCTTTTCAGAGGCAAAAGAGATCTATGCAGTCATGCGTGTGAGTGCCTGTCTGTCTGTCTGTGTGACCCCGGATTGTAATCACGATAGCTCAAAGAGTGCATCTTGGATCAGTCTCAAAATTGGTTGGTAGGTTACCCATAGTGAGTGGATGAGCACTATTTATTTTGGTACTGATCTCATGAATATTAATGAGTGGGCGGGGCTTAGAGTGAATTTCAAGAGATGTTGATATCTCTGCAACCGTAGGCCTATGTCCGATGTTGATGAAACTTGGTTTGGTGGTATTGGTAGGAGGTATAGTATATGTATGGGTAATATGACATCCCACCTCATTATTATTCATGATGGCCCGGGCCAAATCTAATTATACCAAATTGAACTCCTAATCAGGCAAACTCAAAGGGAGTAATGTGGATCAGTCTCATACCCGGTGGGTAGGTAACCCATAGTGGGTAAATGGACCCTATTTATTTCGGTACTGATCTCATGAATAATAATGAGTTTGATGAAACTTGATGAAACTTGGTTATCTCATCTCATTAATATTCATGGTGGGCGGGGCCAAACCTAATTTTACTCAAATTAGCTCGTGATCAGGCAAACTCAAACTTGGATCAGTCTCATACTTAATGGTTACGTTACCGCTAGTGAGTAGATTAACCCTATTTATTGTAGTGCTGATCTGATGAATAATAATTAATGGCCAGAGTTTGGAGTAAATTTCTTTAAATGTTGATGAATCCGCAATCATATGTCCGATTTTGATGAAACTTGGTTTGGTGGTATTGGTAGAAGGTGTAGTATATGTGTGGGTGATATGATATTACTATTTAT
Organism: Psolus chitonoides; assembly: GCA_027564615.1. Classification (NCBI taxonomy): domain Eukaryota; kingdom Metazoa; phylum Echinodermata; class Holothuroidea; order Dendrochirotida; family Psolidae; genus Psolus; species Psolus chitonoides. The sequence continues at coordinate 2,081 of JAODUJ010145095.1, read as the reverse complement.
GAGGAGTGGGCCAACCTCATTTCACCAAAATTAGCTGGTTTTCAGCCAAACTCAGTGAGCGGTGACTGGGATGAGTCTCATACTTGGCTGAGCAAACTTCAATTGAGCTCATACTTATTATGTGTTTATATCATAGTACGTACATGAATTGAACCCTGTTGTTTATGATTGAAGTTCAAGGTCATCAGAGGTCAACTAGTGTAAACTTGTGACCACCGTAACTTGACAGAGCAAACTTCAATTAAGCTCATACATGGTATGTGTTAATCATAGTTAGTACATGGACCCTTTTGTTTTTTATTCCTCGGCATCAGCCGAAGGAATCTATGTGATCACGACTGCGTGTGTATGTATGTGTGTGTGTATGCGTGTGTGTGTGTGTCTGTGACATTTTTGCTTGTAACCAAGTTTTCTCAGGAGTTCCACGACGGATTGATTTCATATTTGGCATGTGTGTTTACAATATTGAGTATATGATCCCTATTGATTTTGGTGGAGGTCAAAGATCAGATGAGGTCAACAGGTGTCAAATACTGGAAACCTTGTAACCACATTATCTCAGCCATCCTATAGTCGATTGATCTCATACTTGGTATGTGTATTACCAACATTGAGTAGATGATTCCTATTGATTTTGGTGGAGGTCGAATGTCATATGAGGTCAACAGGGGTCAAACACTGAAAACCTTGTAACCACATTATTTCAGCCATCCTACAGTGGATTGATATCATACTTGGTATGTGTATTACCAATATTGAGTACATAATCTGTATTGATTTTTGTGGAGGTCAAAGGTCATATGAGGTCAACAGTGGCCAAACACTGAACGCCGTGTAACCACATTATTTCAGCCATACTACAGTGGATTGATCTCATACTTGGTATGTGTATTGCAAATAGTGAGTAGATGATCTCTATTGAATTTGGTGGAGATCAAAGGTCATATAAGGTCAACAGCGGTCAAATACTGAAAACCTTGTAACCACATTATCTCAGCTGTTCTACAGTTGATTGATCTCATAGGTGGTTTGTGTATTTTCCAAACTGAGTAGACGGTCACTATTCCTTTGAATGAGGTCAACAGAGCTTAATCACTGAAAACCTTGTAATCACATTATCGCCTGTTGCGCCCCTGGATCCGCCACAGCATGATCACAATTGGTTCCAGGGTTCCTCGACGAGCCACAATCGGCTTCCTGAACCAGTAGATAACCTAACTAAAAACTTGTAAAGATCGGTGCTCACTCAACAGTTTCGATGGGTTTTAACATTTTGAGGATCCCCCTTAAGCTCTGCCAAAGCTGTTTCATTGTTTGCAGGGTTTCAATTACTGATTAATATTATAGGTAGGCTATATGGAATACGACCAAAGTTCAAGATTATAGGCCTACAGACCCGGTAAAACGAGAAAAACAAATATGTACCAGACGTAGATAATGTAGCCCATCTGAATATAATTGATTCAATGTCAATGACAAAATGAACTTCAGTCTACAATATTCTGCGCTCCGACATGTATTATTTTTACACAGCGTAACTGATTATGTTGTTTGGTTTATGGACATAGTAACTCAATTTCTCAGTATGTACTATAGGCACAATCATAATTTGGGTACAGTAGCTATTATACTAGCGACGCCTATGGTAATGACAAGGACGATATTAGCAACCATACAGTACAGCACGGTGAACAAAATTACCAGCAGTTCCAGAGAAGATATCATTTACGGTTTGGATTTAGGCCTACCTATAGTACCTGGACGGAATAATTTCACCGGATTACTGAACTTTCTTTGACGTTTTTGTGATTGGCATTTATTTCGACGGTAAGTTTAAACAACAGTCATTTCCTTGTTTTGGGTAAACTAATTCCAAATGAAAAGTAACCTGTCTCTACACTCTACATAAACAAGAGCGAGCATAACTCGTATAGCTAGTCCCATATAAAGTTGATCTAAGTGGTTGTAAAGTCTGGAGGCACAGTTCTGAACGTACACCGAACGTGGCCTGGGCTTTGGTTCTGGAGTAGAGGTACAGTCGCAGTGGATGGAGAATAATACGTGATAGTGACGTCATCGTC
>JAODUJ010144984.1:0-11057 GCA_027564615.1 Psolus chitonoides | reverse complement strand
ATATTCTAAAAAGCTTCCGTCGAAAAAAGTCAGGAGTTCGATTCTAGCGTTGGCGAGCCCCAAACTTGTAATTTCTTGAAGTGACATGATGGTCGTCCTTGAAACGAAAACTTTGTTTCCAAAATCGTTCTCACGATAAATATCAAGGCCAATTGGCGGAAAACTTCCGCCGAAAGCACACGAGTTAGATGGTATGTTGGCATATCCTGTGGCCTGAAGGCTTGAAGTGACATGATGATCGCTTCTAGAGCACAAATGGTCGCATTTCGTATATCCCCGACGTTATGCATTATTATGACTAACGACAAGGTTACTCTGCCGATTGGGTAACAGTATCCGTTAAGGAGAGTTCTGGCATTTGGCATGATGCATATCCCGAATTTCGTAGAAGTGACACCAAATTGGTTTCCGAATATCTCTTCCGGTAAGTGCTATGATGACGAACGACAAGGCCATATGGCCAATTATTTGAAAGCTTCCGCAGAACGGATAGAAGATCGATGCCATGTTGGCATGCTCCATGACTATATGTATTAATGTTGAGATGACATAATGATCGCTCCTAAATCACAAATGATTTATGATATCTCAATCGTTACCGTGAGTGTTTTCTGGAAAAATGGTCGAAATTCATTCCAGTCTTCATCTTTTCAGTCCTTCCACTTTTAGTGGCTCTTCCTTTCTTGACCTGTTAACCCGTGCTCTCCCTGCAAAAAATTGTAATTCCATCTGTTTTAATGCCCAATCTGTTGAAGTTATCTCCATTTCATCATTAAATATTTCGTCCGTCCCATTCCAGTCTTTAATGTTTAATGTTTAATGTTTTCAGACTTACATAATGGTTGCTCTCTCAATTGATACACTCCTTCACAACTGCTGGAGTATCTCCTCGTCATCATCAAAAGTCTCCATATATTTCTGTCAATAACGATTCTTGTAATACGCCGATTTAGTAGTCTTCCTTTATTATTTAATTATATCCCCCTCCCCCTTCCTTCCTGCAGCTCTGCAACAGATTGCGATTCCATCAGTTTACATGACCGCAACACTGGAGTTTTCGTCAACAAATTCTAAATAATTATCTCTTGTAATTAAGGCTATTGTGAGGAGCTGCTCGAAATTCATTTTGGTTTTTCATGTTATAAGTATTCTATGTTCTTGTGGTGTTCCTCTCCTGATTGATATGTTCCTTTTTCAACACGGTGTTTCACAGACAGTGCTTTCTGTCTGCTTACATGTCTGAACCCCTGGAGTGATCTTCTTTTGATCATCAGAAGATGCAGAGTTGTTGTTCTCATATGAAAGTTTTCATTAGTTTCCTAACTTCCTTGCTGTCAACGTGGTCGCAAGAAGAAGTATTCTGTGACACCATGATGTGGGTAGCCGTAGTCGGTTAACCTGTTTGAGCTACAGCGAAAAGAAAGGGATTATACAGAGCAGCTAAACTGTCGCCAAGAAATTGGGGTAGGTGTTTAGGGAACGTCCGTACCCATAACCTGTTAACAATACACACTTACCTTGCCTTCCTCTGATTGTAATCAATTGCAATTTCTAACGAATGTAGTAAGTCTCTTATATTGTAGCACTATCTAGACACTTTTCTTTTTGTCAACAAACATTAAAATCGATATGTGTAGCCTACATGTGTTTGTTTGTGGGTGACAGTTTGTAATTGCGAAAAAGCACTGAAATAGACCGGACAGTTTGAGTTGATGAGCACCCCTAAGCTACAGCAAAGCGATTAATCATTATTAATTTGAAACAAAATCAATTGTTACGGAAGGTCATTAGACTGTTACAGTTAGAGGCATATCGTTTAACGTAACGTTGTGAAGACAACCTTCAAGCAAGCACCCACCATGACGATGACGCATTGCTCAGAATGTGTCGGAATATTAGGCGTTTGTTATGTTGAATGTTAAAAATTGGACACCTTAGAACCTGCAAACGTTAAAAACTTCAATCCTAATAGAAATATCAGATCCAACTATTGAAAACAATAGTCGTTTTAATAGATGATGATATCGAGATGATTAGTATGTACAAGTCCCCTTTTTTACACAAAGTTCTGAAAGCTGTTTTGTTGGACGGATGCTTCGGGATCATCAATTTTTCATCATTTCCCCGAGCGTACAAACCGTACGCTGGGGGGGGGGGGGCTCTGTATACGCTCTGTAGAAAGTAATATAATACACTGTCGATCCATGCGTATCGTGTGTGATTCAATCCACTTTCAAACTAGCCTGTTGAAACGAGCGTTTGCTGACTCCACACTGCTATTTCACTCTATATGACGTCTATTCACTACTCCGGATCCATTGTACGCAACACTAGAATATCGTCTAGGTATCGTACATTCAGTGTTCGTATGCCTAATTACTGCCGTACCGTTTGCTCCAGCAATAGTCAACATTTGTTCATCCCTGGCTGTCTGTACTCTTTTGAAGGGGAGGGGGTCGGGAAAGAGTACCTTCTGTACGCTCGTGGAAATGGTGCGGAAAAAAATGAATGACCCCTTATTATGCATAGGCTATTTGATCAACATTTATTTCACATAATTGTAATTACGGTAGTCCTATATGGCCGTGTTGATATATGAACAAGATATGAAAAGGACACCAAAGCCTAATAATTTAAACCAACTGACGGAGTTTATTTCGGACTCCTTTTTTTTCGCGGCCCACGCATTCAAAACTACCATCACATTAACATGTACTGATAAATATGGCATAACCAGTTGAAGAAACGAAAAACATCCACGCAAAAACAAAGAACGAGTTAAAAATACAGCCAACCTTTTACATTCGCGTGGCCACAGCCACACTTAACAGTCAGTTTATATGAGAACACACAGTAAGGTGCTATGACCAAAATTTAATTAAAACGGGCAGTTCACAGTCCGCGGAAAGGAAATCTATGCTGCGCTGCGATTGGTTGCCTTGATTCCGTCAGTTCAACAAACTACCACAAGAAAGGACGGTCGGCGATCGTTAAATATCACCTTTTCTCCCCCTATAGCTCCCTAATTATAGTTGATATATAAGGGAAAATTTGGTGGTATGCATTTTCAAGGATGATCTAACTGAGTCTTCATTTCGTGAAGGTTTCTAATTTTATCAGGACAAAGTCTGGTTTAATTACCAGGTCACATTTCAAAGAGGTTACAAACCCTGCATTGTTGAAGTATTGCCTAATCGATCGGTTCAATCAAAGTTTGTATGTTGCATGTTCCTGCATAGCAGGTTCACGGTTAAATCAATAGGGATCAAGCCTGGTTAACAAGGGAAGTTCAATTATATAAACAGTTTGTTGGGGCCTAAGATCCTGTTTAGTTTGGCAGGTTGGAGATATTTTAAACTCATTCAACATGTATTACGGTACCTACATATTATTCATAACTTATAACTTATAGTGTAATGTAAATTTTTATTGACGAATAGGCAGTTGTAGGCAACACTTTTTGAAGCCAAACTGAAAATATCGAAAATTGAAAAGCGTGGGGTTGATATTTTGTACTTTTCTCTTGGTTTCCATGACTACAAGTTTGCAACCATGTTGGTTCAAAAGTTGCCGACACAGAGTAGACAAAACCTGCATATTTTAGTACCAACCTTAGGAAAGTCAAGCTGATTATTTTTATTCTGTACTGTATACAAGCATGTGTTCCCACCCACTTTCAATCCTCAGATTTTTATATCTAGGAATAATAGGCTGGATATTTCTTCTTTCTCCTAGCTCTTTGTGCATGATGGTTGCCTCACTTGTGTGCGGCAGCTATGGGTTCGCCCTTCCACGTGTCACTTCGTTTAAAACAATACAGCCCCTGCACTCCCTGTCGTATTCATATCAAAACAGTTGGTGAATAAATGTGTCCTAACTCAACTCCTAACTCAACTCCTATTCACAAGTAATACAACTGTACGCTATATTGACTATGACATTGCGAGTTCTTGGATTGGATAAGATTATTAAGAGTTATTGAATGAGAATTCAGGTGGTCATTGTTTATTAATTCCTATATAATTATGTGTAATGAATCACTGAACGGAAGCGATAATGGTTACGGTAATAATTTTAGTATACATCAAATTGACAATGCCGCTATATAGGTTGCACTGGATTCGAGGTCGATGACAGATAATTATAGTGTAACCAATTTTTGAGACAGATATAGTCGTTAGGAAGCAAATACTCCAAAATTAGAAGGAAAACACATGTGGTTATGTAATCTGGGTTTGTATAGGTCAATACAGAAATTACGGTGACGGGACAGGTCACATGTGAGCATCAACACCAACCTATTTATTAGACCATTGACCTCGTTTATTTAAGCTTCTCTGCGCCTGTGTAAAAATTATGTATTCACCGGCAATGGAGAATTTTACTTGTCGATGATTGGCGCGGTGGTATCGCACGTAAAGACAATGGCAGTAACCTAAATTGAGTTGAATTGTTTGGTTTCGTAAAAACAAATCAGGCCAAGCCTATAGTTATAGGTAGTAGGCTACCAGTACTTTAAATTAATTCGAAACAATGGTCTAAGAGCTCATTTGATATTTTGTGCCAAACTATTTTTATTTTGGGGTTTAAGATGTAGACGAAACTTGCTTCCCACAAAATAATACAGAACATAAATGTTGAGATGAAGTAACGGGAATATAGACTAGGCCTAATATGTTTATCCTGCAACATCATAAGGAACATCGTAAGAAAATGTGACGTGCAGTACATGCGATTCGGAGATTATCTTCGGTGGTTCACTTTTCATTTGGTGTATCTTACCCATATTAAACAATGCGCTGCAAATGCCACTGGCAAACCATAGCAGCATTCGTTTGACGAAACGTCGAAACGTTTGTCGAAACGTCATTGCTCAAACCGACCGAACGCGACCACCTCTTGAGCCGTATGACGCATTTTACGTCACATAGCAATGCCAGCTACTCATATAATCGGTACAAGTGATCAATAAAGAAGGTCAAGAAACGCATTTGTCAAAAAAAAAGTAGAAATGAAATAAACTTATCTATTACAAATCTTCAGGAACAGCTAGTATCATTTGAATCCTTTTATTTCTCGTAAGTGGTTACGGGGTGGTGTGGACCGGTCGTGTAGCCTAAGCTCAGCCTAACTTCGATCTAACTTCGCGGTTGCATAGCACGTGTTGCAGCTTAGAGGCTCTGCGTATAAAGTTAGGTATAATACAAGTATCCATTCCGTTATAGTTATAAGCGGGCCTAAAAGCCATGCGCATAAGCTACGTAAACATGAGCCAATCCAGTTTCCTTTCGGTATATCGTAGCCTATTGGTACGCGGCTCGAGTATTCAAATCGAACTCAGCTAATATGAAATTGTGGCGTCACTGTGGAGCCTTCATTTGGATCATTTTGTCAATTTATAACAAAAAGGTGCATCTTTGCCAAATCCACCACCAAATTTCCTTCCTGGTCTGGATGATACAGGTCAACTATGAAAACACGTGTTTATGATATTGGTTGGGATATATGCTACATATAAAATGGATATGACTACCGCCTGATAGACCAACACTAAACCCAAACTAATGCTCGAATCGTGGCATAGTAAAACAATTGTCACTTGACCGTAAACCACGGTAGGCTCGGAGAACAGATGAATCATAATATCGCATTGAGGTTTGTTTTGAAGCCTGAATTCAAGCTGAAAACTTAGGGTCAGCGAAATTTTAGGCTAAGTCAAAATACATGTTTCTCATCCCGCATGTTTTTTTGCTTTTTTTCTGGGGGGGGGCTTTTTTGGATTCCTTGCCAGAGGCATAAGGAATATATACATGTGTGTGTGTGTGTGTCTGTATGTTTGTGTATATGTGACGCTGCTTGTAAACGCGATACGTGAACGATGCAATATTCGATCATTCTCCCACTCGGTAGGTAGATTACCCACAGTGAGTACCTGACCCTTATTGATTTTGGTAGAGGTTGAACGTCATCTGAGGTCAACAGAATCCAAACACCATAACTTGACAAGGAAAACTTTTATTGAGCTTATACCTTGTATGTATGCCCCTCATAGTGAGTACATGATCTCTATTTGTATTGGTGTAGATTGAAGGTCAACAGAGGTCGAACAATGTGAACACTTTGTAAACGCCATAACTTGATAGGACAAACTTTATTTAGCACATACTTTGTAGGTGTGTTCAACATAGTCAGTGCATGATCACTCCTGTTTTTGATGGAGGTCGAACTTCAATTGAGCTTATACTTGGTTTGTTTGTTTGTTTATCATAATTAGGACCTGATTACTAATGATTTTGGTGGGGGTCAAAGGTAATCTGAGGTCAACAGCAGTCAAACACTGAAAACATTGTAAGCACCATAACTCGACAGGACAAACTTTAATTGAGATCATACTTGGTAGGTGTGTTCATCATAGTCAGTACATGATCACTCTTGTTTTAGATGGAGGTCGAATGTCATCTAAGGTCAAACACTGAAAACATTGTAACCAGCATAACTCTATAGGGTAAACTGCAATTGAGCTCATACTTGGTATGGGTGTTCATCATAGTCGGTACATGATCCCTACACTCTAAAAAAATCCCGGTTCAAAATTGAACCGGCCCGGATGAACTGGGCATCCAACTGAAATCCGGTTCGAATATTTGACCAGATTCGAGCCATTTTTAGGTGCCCGACTGAACCGTTTATTCTAGAGTGTATTGTTTTTGATGGAGGTCAAAGATTATCTGAGGTCAACACAGGTCAAACAATAAAATCAGGTTTTAAATCTAAAGGCAAGAAATCACGAAGCTCTCGGCTCTTGTTATACTATTTGCTATGTACAAAAAACACATTGAAAAATCACCAAAACAACACAATGTTTTCACTTAAAAACTCTCAGTCAATATTCTACATAAAACTCCTCTAAATGTTCACATTATACATGTTTTATGTTAAATGAGACATTCTGTTGATGACCTGATATAATAGAGAGTTTTAACATAGCCTCGTCGATGATTATATGCATGTTGAAAAATAGTAAATAGTAAATATGCCTATCAAGACGATGCATGTATTCTTTTCTTTTATCTTCAAAACATCCGGTTGAGAAACATATTGTTTTTACTTAGCTTAGTTTAGTTTGGTCGTTTACGGGTTCAGAAAGCCAACTATGGCCCATCGGGGAACCCTGGAGCCAAGTGTGATCATGGATGAACACCGGCGATAGCTCGCCTTATCTTTTCGAACAGTGTTAAGAGGGTAACGAGGCAGGCGTGTAACCATACAATCCCATCCTGCTCCCGGGACTGCCATTCAACAACCCCACCCGACAGATGTGAGTGAGACTCTCAACTTTGAGCCACTTTCCTAAATGCGGAGAGATGGAAGCAACCTGACCATCACCACTGCAGCCGCAGGACAGTCATGCCGAACATAGTCAATGAACCTGATGTTCCCCCGAATGAATCGCTCTCCCACTACAATGACACCATCAACAACTGCAGTGCAGCTTTTTGATGAAATGAGAAATTTGCGGAACTATCAACAACTGCCCTACAACTTTTTGACGAGCAAGCAGACACAGAGTTGGATTTGAACCAGGGGCTTTTTAGTGCAAGTGGAACACTCAATCCACTGCGCCACACTACCATCCCCCCCCCCCTATGGTATCAGGTTGCAATGTTAGTTTAAATCCAATCTATGTCTTGTACTATGCTGCATCCTGTTCACACGATGTATTCATAAAATCGGAGAGGGTTGTTGAACAAACACCGCTAAGGGGAATGACCATCCACAATAACATGAAATGAGCACCAAAATATGGGCAACCTACCTAATGTACCAAATATGACCTCATTCAAATTAGCACTGCTGAAATATTAGGATGACACACGGAAACACAGGCACAGACACACAATGTGGTTACTGAATGGATTCCATTGATCGAGGCTGTAGTATTATGCATTCTGCATTGTTTGTGAAATTCTGGCCAACCAGATTCATTCTGAACAATTTTAGTAATTTACACAAATGGAATGAATTCTTCACATTAGGTGTTCAGTAGCATTAGCTGGTGACATGTACTTTATTCACATGTAGAGGTTCTCTTCTATCACCTATGTAACAATTCATGACCTCAATCCAATAAGACTTCATGATATCAACAATAACAGAGTTTTGAAGGGGGAAGGAGGTGATGGAAGAACTGGCCCACCTGGACACCCACCAGAGCTTTGCAGGCTCTGGACCTCACCAGAAGCCCTGGATGGCTTTATAGTTTAGCTTCACATAGTCCATCACCAGAACCTCCAACCCCCTCCTCCCCCCCTTCTACCCACCACACATAAAATATACACATTTACCTTTTTGAAGTTTCTGACATCTTCACCAACATCTACGATTTCACCAGCTAGTTCAGAACCTGTGGTGTGAGAAAACAAGAATCGACTTTGAGAAATGTTATTGTGAAGTGTATGTGCAGCACTATACATGTTGACCTCCAAAAGCAATTTCTTGCTTGACAGATTTTAGCCATATCCCTACCCCGTACTATCAGTGCTGAGCATCAAGCACTCAATGCGGCAGTAGGTATCATTTTTCAATTCGGTATTACCCGGTCTGGAGTCGCAACTCCTTAGCTCTTGGCTGCAAGTCCAATGCTCTAACAAGTGTGGTCCAAATGATTGGGTAACCCTTCATGTACCAATGAGAATAAGGAGTTCGGGGGGATGACATCTAGAGCAGGACACATGTGCATCAATTTGTCAGCAACAATTGGGAGGGCGTGGTCGAGTGGCGTAGATTAGCAAGAGCAAGAAGGCTCGCGCCCTCCCACAAAAATTTGAGGCCCTCCCAGATGCCCCATACTAGAAATTTCCACAGAGTGGAAAAAATGACCTACGAGTGACCCGACCATCGCTTCCATTTCCTCACCCATCTCCCTGCAAGCCCCTCACGAAAAGAAAAATGCCTGGCTATGCTACTGCACACAGCCAATTCGCGCTCATTTCTAAGCTGCGTTTGAATCGTGCATAGGCGTGGACATTATACAATTCATGTTTACTTTAGATGAACATGAATTTGACACATGTACATCTCTCATATGATCACATTCAATATCAATTCATTCCACTCCAGAGCCAGCATTGTTATCGAAACATGGGCTAACAAGAGTCCCCATCCCAACAGTCGAACCAATGTAGCTTATTCCCTATGGTCCGATGGTCCTAAATAGGATTTCTGATAGAACGGCAAAGATACCAAAACAATTTTTATACCTTTGAGATTCCAGCGGTGGAATTATAGTAATGGAATAGCCTGTCAAAACAACATTTATGGGAGTGGGGCAGTTCAAATTACCATGACCCCTTTAACAATTTCCAATCCCCCTCCACCAACATTTCCTCAGACAAATTGATACTGTAACCAACAGTATCGTGACTACGTTTTTAATGTACTATAGGACTGTATAATATCCTAGTCATCATCCTAAGCGACAATCTGTAGCTTTATGAAAAGTGGTGAGAACATTTTTTTGTTCTAGAGAAGCAATTTCGTGGCAAATGTGACCAAACAAAAGTGATGACAATTCTCGGCCCTCTCGGTCTATTAGTTCCAAGAATCATTGTATACAACGGCTCTATTTAGGTTGCATTAGACGATATGACACCAATATAATGCACGGACTCGATTCGGTCACATGGCTGTAGGTACTCCCCAACAGGGGCGTCTGCTCTAGGGTTTTTAGACCCTCGTATATAGTCTATCAAATTACTCTGAAATGATGACTTTTGTACATCACAAATATCTTGAAAGCCAGGAGCTTCCAGGGGCTTCACCTGGGCACCCACCGGGGCTTCACCCCTGCATCACATGAGGGCCCTATGCGGGCCCCTGGACCCCACGCCTAAGGCTCGTGCTTCCTGCTCGGGTGGTGCTTTTCATGCAAAAATAATTGGTTCGTGGCAGCGCCCCCTTCAGGAATTGTTGAGCTACCCCCCGTGTCCTCCTAGATTGAAAAGTCTGGCTACGCCACTGGAGTGGTCCAAATGATTAGTTAACCCTTCATGTACTGAGGGAGAATAAGAAGGTTGGGAGGGAGAAGGGTAGGCTATCTAGAGCAGGAGACACATGGGCATCCATTTGAGGGGGAAAAAGGAGAGTGGGTTGCAACAATTTGGAGGGTGGTCCTAAAGAATGGTTAACCCTTCATGTACCGAGGGAGAATGAGGAGGTCAGGGAAGGAAAAGCCCATCTATAGCAGGACAAATGTGCGTCAAATTGCGGGTCACAGATGGTCAGCAACAATTTGGAGGGCATGGTATTATTGATTGGTTAACCCTTCATGTACTGAGGGAGAATAGCAGGTCGGGGAGGTTGAAGAACATCTATAGCAGGACACATGGGTGTCGATTTGTGTGGGACAGGGGGTCAGCAACTATTTGGAGGGTGTGGTCCAAATGATTGGTTAACCCTTCATGTACTGAGGGAGAATAAGGAGGTTTTGGAGGGAGACCGGTACGTTATCTAGAGCCGGACAAGTGGGAGTTGATTTGTGGGAGACAGGGGATCAGCAACAATTTGGAGCGTGTGGTACTAATGATTGGTTAAACCCTGCATGTACTGAAGCAGAATAAGGAAGGTTGGGGAGGGAGAAGGCCATCTAGAGCAGGACACATGGGCGTCGATTTGAGGGAGACAGGGGGTCAGCAACAATGTGGAGGGTGTGGTCCAAATGATTAGTTAACCATTTATGTACCGATGGAGAATAAGGAGGACGGGGAGGGAGAAGGCCATGTAGAGTGGGACACATGGTTGTCGATTTGAGTGGGACAGGGGGTCAGCAACAATTTGGAGGGTGTGGTCCAAAGGATTAGTTAATCTTTTATGTACCGATGGAGAATAAGGAGGACGGGGAGGGAGAAGGCCGTCTATGGGTTAAATAGTATTTTGTGTGGTAGGCTTTTGCCGCCCGGGGTAGTACCACCACCGACCCTTGGGTGCCTTCAGTGTTGCTCGGTATCTTTAGGTACTCTTTGCCTGGGTATCGAGTGTCATTTTCAGCTCCCGGGTGT
>JAODUJ010144873.1:0-11057 GCA_027564615.1 Psolus chitonoides | reverse complement strand
GGAGGGACACATTGGAGGGAGGGATGGGACTCGTGGGAGGGAGGTAAGGACACATGGGAGGGAGGGAGGGACACATGTCCCTCTCCACCCTATGTTCCTCCCTGCCACCTGTCCTCTGCACCCTATGTTCATCCTCACCATCAAGTCGCTCCACAAACGATGAACCCTTTATTATTATTGAAATTATTTTACTTGCCCCTGGTTACCATCAAGTGGCCCCTGGTTCCACCAAAATGATGGGGACCCAGGGGCCACTTTTTTTTCAAAAAATGACCCCTGGTCCACGGTTTCTTATTATTTTATTGCTACCACATATAGCTACCTGCTCAGAAAACACTGTATTGCTAATTTAATCGGTACAAATGCCACCATTTACAAGTTTGAACAAAATCGGACATGGTTTCTGATATATTGTTAAGGAATTGCTTCCAAGCCCTGCCCACTCACTGATATTGATGAGATTTGCACCAAACACAATAGGGATCATCTACTCACCATGGCCAATCTATGTGCCACCTCTGAGATAGATGTGTTATGAGCAATTTTCAGCGAAATTACATTTGACCCCGCCCCTTATGAATATTAATGAGATACACTAGAGTACTAACTTACACATGTATCCCACTTCCTACCAATGTCACCAAAACAAGTTTGAACAAATTCGGACATACGGTTGCCGAGATATTCACTTTCGAAGATATTGCATCTAGGCCCCGCCCAATCATGAATAGTGATGAGATTGGCACCAAAATCAATAGGGACCATCTACTCACCATGGGCAATCCATGTGCCGAGTATGATATCAATCCACCATGCCACTGCTGGGATAGAGGTGTTACAAGCTTTATTACAGACAGACTGACAGACAGACATACACACGCAATAAAAATGGAAGGGCCCATGTACTAACTATGTCGAACACACATACCAAGTATGAGTTCAATGGAAGTTTGCCCTATCAAGTTATTGTGGTTACAATGTCTTTGACCTCTGTTGACCTCTGTTGACCTGTACATTAAACAGTAGAAACCATGTACCACATATGGTGTACACACATACCAAGTATGAGCTCAGTTGAAGTTGGCCTCATCAAGTTATGGTGTTTACAAGGTTTGTAGTGTTTGACCTTATGTTGACCTCAGATGAGCTTTGACGATCATGTACTCACTATGAAGAATATATATATATATATACCAAGTATGAACTGGAACAGAGATATTTTTCCCAAGTTACGTTGTTCACAAGGTTTTCAGTATTTGACCTTTGTTGACCTCGGATGATTTTTGACCTTCACAAGAAAATGGGGATCAGGTACTTACCTATAATAAACACATACACCGAGTATGGGCTTAATTGAACTATGCCCTATCAAGTTATGACATTTACAAGGTTTATACAGTGTTTGACCTGAGTTGACCTTTGACATCAACCAAAAACAATAGGGATCATGTACTCACTATGAGAAATATACAAACCAAGTATGAACCTGAAAGGAGATTTTCTTATCAAGTTATAGTGTTTACAAGGTTGACCTCAGATGACCTTCGACCTCAATCAAAAAATGATAGGGCCCATGTACTATGTCGAACACACATACCAAGTATGAGCTCAATGGACGTTTGCCCTATCAAGTTATTGTGGTTACGAAGTTTTTGGTGTTTGACCTCTGTTGACCTCTGTTGACCTCCACCAAAAACGATAGGAACCATGTACTTACTTTGGTGTACACACATACCAAGTTTGAGCTCAATTGAAGTTGGCCCCATCAAGTTATGGTGTTTACAAGGTATGTGGTGTTTGACATATGTTGACATGTGACCTCCACTAAAAGCAACACGAATCAGTTACTACCTATGATGAACACATATACCCAGGTATGAGCTCAACTGAATTTGTCCTATCAAGTTATGGTGTTCACAAGGTTTTCAGTGTTTGACCTCTGTTGACCTCGGATGACGTTTGACCTCCACTAAAACAACAGTAGTCAGGTACTACCTATGGTGAACACATATACTAAGTATGAGCTCAATTGAACTTTGTCCTATCAAGTTATGGTGTTTACAAGGTTTTCGGTGTTTGACCTCTGTTGACCTCCACTAAAAACAACAGGAATCAAGTACTGCCTATGATGAACACACATAACAAGTATGAGCTCAATTGGAGTTTGTCCTATCAAGTTATGGTGTTTACAAGGTTTTCACAGTGTTTGACCTCAGATAACCTTCGACCTCAACCAAAATGAAAAGGGACCATGTACTAACTATGTTGAACTCACATACCAAGTATCAGCTCAATTGAAGTTGCCCTATCAAGTTACGATGGTTACCAGGTTTTCACTATTTGACCTCTGTTGACCTCAGAGGATCTTTAACCTCAACTAAAAAAATAGAGACCATCTATGCACTATGTGTAATCCACCACTCAAGTATGGGAATGATCGGCCCTTGCGTCATTGACCTGGAGTGATTACGAACAAATTTCAGCGAAATAACATTTGGCCCCGCCCCTCATGAATATTAATGAGATGCAATAAGGTATTAACTTACGCATGTACCACACCCCTACCAATGCCACCAAAAGAAGTTTGAACAAAATCGGACATACGGTTGCCGAGGTATCAACATTCAAAGAAATTGCTTCGAAGTCCCGCCCACTCATGAATATTAATGAGATTGGCAATCATGTTACAGTGTTTTCAAGGTTTTCAGTGTTTGACACCGGTTGACCTCAAATTACCTTTGAGCCTAACCAAAACAATAGGGACCATGTACTAACCATGATGAACACACATACCAAGTGTGAGCTCAATTGAAGTTTGCCCTATCAAGTTATGGTGGTTACTAAGTTTTAACTATTTAATCTCTGTTGAACTTTGATGACCTTTGACATCAACCAAAAACAATAGGGACCATGTACCAACTATGACGGCCACAGATACCAAGTATGAGCTCAGTTGAAGTTTGCCCTATCAAGCTATGGTAGTTACAAGGTTTTTTTCGTTTTTGGTCTCTGTTGACCTCAGATGACCTATTACCTCCGATAAAAACAATATGGACCATGTCCTGACTATGATGCACACATATACCGAGAATGAGCTCAATCGAGGTTTGCCATATCAAGTATTGGTGATTACAGGGTGTTGGTGTTTGACCTCAGATGACCTCTGACCTTAACCAAAAACTATAGGGACCATGTACTAACTACGACGAACATACATATCAAGTATGCGGTTAATTGAAGTTTGCTCCGTCAAGTTATGGTGGTTACAAAGTTTTCGGTGGTTACAAGGTTTTCGATGTTTGAACTCTGTTGACCTCAGATGATCTTTTTACCTCCATCAAAACAATAGGAACCATGTAATAACTATGACAAACACACATAACATGTATGTGCAAATTGACCGTATTGAAGGAGCTCGATGAGTATGCATTTCAGTCAAGGAGAGGAGACAAAACTGATTTTATTTGTTGATGAGATAATTCACTATAATAATCAGACAATCTCAAAAGTAACTTTACTTACAGAAAATATTGCTGCATGAAGAAATTATGAATGCAGCATTGTTTGAAATTCAAAAGTTTGAGGATAACTTTAATGTAAATTAAGCCTCTGATTAACAGCTATGTTCGTCATGGAACGACATCAATTTTCAAAACAAAGATCACATATCTGAATCATTCTTCATTCTCTTTCACATAGGACTACTTGTTTATTGGTTATGTTTATTGGTTATGACAATTGGGCATGTTGTTGACCTCAGATGACCTTTGACCTCAATCAAAAACGATAGGGACCATGTACCCACTATGAGTAATCCACCACCCAAGTATGGGAATGATCCGACCTTGCGTCATCAATTTATAGTGGTTACAAGAGGTGTTACAGACAAACACACACATACAGACACAGGCACATGTGTAGATTCCTGTTGCCTCCGGCAAGGAATAAAAAACATTGAGCTGGCTCATAACTTCCAAATTACACATAATGCAACATTAGTACCTCATATCATTCGAGAGCAAATTACTACTACTGTACTAATATCCGATTTAACCACAAAAAAGTGGGTATGACGGGGGCCTTTACAAGAAATGCAAAGAAAATTCGAAGCAATTGACTAGTATTGAGACTTGGATGCCCTTCCGAACAGTCTCCCCAAGAGGATCTAGTGAACAAAAATAAAACCCCACAGAACTGACTGACAAACAGCGATCAGTCTACGCAAGGGTTGAATACAGGTATCTAACTCCCAGAGTAGACCAATTACCTCACCAGGCTCGCCAAGAATGCAAGATATGGATAGCAAACCATTGAGCAGTTTATACTCACAGGTTGAACACAGCGTATAAAACTCCCAAAGTAGACTAATTGTCTCACCAGGCTTGCTATTAACAAGAAGTTGTGGGATAGCTAGAACTCTATTGATAATACCAGCTCAACAATTGATGTAACCTTTACCCAACTTATAAACAATGGAACAATTACAAGCTTTGGGTACCAGGATAGAGTTTACTATTTGACCCATAGTTGGGGGCTGTATGGTACTGCCACCCGGCAGAAGCAGCTGCAGTGCAGGCTGCTTTGGTAACTTCACGCCACAAGGCGGAAGTGGAAATCGCTATGCCTCTGACAACCTTTACTATTACTGAAATCGCCATATAATTCAGAATGATCCATTAACATCAAACAAATATTTTTCTTTAGAGAGTAGACACAGCAAAATAAATTGGCAAATTCCAATTCATTTCTACTGTTTGAAAGCTCCAAAGAGTGCTTTCAACCTCTCATCCATCTGATCAAAAGTCAAATTCCTACCCACTTTCACTTTTTAACAGCTCCAAAGATTGTGCTTTTACCCTTTTAATCCCCTCATCCAAAGTCAAATTCCTATCCTATTTTAAATTTGTGAAAGCTCGGAAAGTTTGTATATATACTTTCAACTTGTTAATTCTATTGAAGATTTTGAAAGCTCCAAGAGTGTGCTTTTGAACTATTAATCCGCTCATCAAAAAATGATATTACATTTTACTTTTTTCAAACGCCAAAGATGTGTTTTCAATATGTGAATCATAATTAAATATATACATTTAATAATGAGCAATATTTCCTAATCTTATTCATTTCACAAACCTTGAAAAGATAGATCTTTAACACTGTTCATTCTTTAGTTTGGAAAGCGAATTCCTATTTATTCTTGCTTTTTGAAAGCTCCACAGATTGTGCTTTCAACCTATTAATCCGCTTATCAAAAGTATTTCCTGATGCAACCAACATGGGGATGAAGTCTCTCTGATATTTCAGCTCAGTCAGAATCTTGAATCTCCCTTCCAAGAGCGCTAAGCTCCTATCAAACACCCTAGGGTTCCTCCGTAAATCCTCCGGTCTGAACTTAGCCCTGTCGTACAGGAACGAAAACCTTTCTCTGATCCCGTCGTCAGCAATTGTCATAATTCGAGGAAGTCTGACGATGTATTTGATTGTTTCCTCGTCATTCAGTTCCAGTTTCTCCTGGAGGTAATTCCACCGGTCCTGGAGGAAGTCCGTTCCTATCCTGAGGGCACTCGGACAATAGTGGATTAGTTTCACGAGATCGGCGCCCTCAAATCCGAGCTGCAATAAAAACTGCAAGTTCTTTTGGATTTGCGTCTCTGACCGATTAAAAAGCTTGATGTCATCGCGGCACATGTAAACAATAATCGAATAGGGATCGACATTGGGTTGGTGTTCCTGTATGATCCCCAGGACGAAGCTCCCGACCTTTTGTGGACGACCTTTGACAAGGTAAAAGAGCGATGGCGAAAATATTAACATATGCCTGACATTTTTCCCAGACACCCCAAGGTCAAGCATGTATTGAACAACGTTTTCAACATTGGCTGGTGCAGATGTGAAAAATCGTGGAACTCTCTGCATGATGTTGCATATCTCTTTAGCATCAAGATCGACACTTTTCAGTAACTCTACGTGAGTTTTTATGACTGTACTACTAAGAAATCTTTTGTGCATCATCACACACTTGGCGATTTCATCATTGGTCATCCCGAGATCATACAAAAGTTTAATGTTTCTAATAGTTTCATTATTGGAAGGCATAGAGTGACTCTTGTTGGACACATTTGAAGTTCTACTTAACATGGATAACAGGGATTGCGCATCGTGTGACACATCATACTGCGAATCGGTACAGAAGTGTTTAAAATAACTTACACATGGAAAAGATGTTGAGACATGTCGACATTCATACCGTTTTAGACATGGAAACCTGTTATGATTTCCAACAGTGATGTTTACCTGTATTCCCCATGAAAATGGTTGAGTATTCCTTTCTAGATTGGTGAAAAATACTTTTGATAATTTCAGAGAAGAAAATAACATTTGCCTGATGGTCCACATCATGGTCACAGCACGTTGTGAGTTCAGCTTGACTCAAGGTGCAGCTAAATTATTCATTTATCCTATTCCCAGTCGTGGAATCTTCCTGGAATATTTCTGAAGGGGAATAAAAGTATAGACACAGTTAAAAATATTACACAATTTGATTGAGGTCATACATTATTAAACACAAACCTAATGAAAAAAGTAAAGTTCAATTCTCTTTATAAGGCATCTACTCACTGTGTGGAGAATCCATACATGAGTTCGAAATGAAGGCTTGTCACAAATCATCAATTTCAATGAATGATTTCTGTTAGTGCAGATTAAGTCTAGAACAGGAATTCTCACACAAGGCCCTCGGGGACGCATGCGGCCCTCGAGTCCTCTAGGTGCGGCTCCCGAACTGATTTATATGATTATATTTTCATTCATACTTGGTAATGATTCTCGAATGTGACTGGTTCATTATGATCAGCTGACCGTTGGTTATCCTATGGATCAACCACGGCTAGATGGATCAACCACGGCTAGATGGATCAACCACGGTAAATCACCGGTGGATGAACATTTTCACGACCGATCTAGCGCGTACACCGACTAACTTAGTATTAGCCCAATTGCCGACCTGTCGGCCTAAATTATTCAACTACATACGCGTCCCGTAACCTCGCGTGGTAGCCGAAACATTCAAACCATTCGATACCAGAGTTCACCATGAACAACTCAATGTCAATAAAGCATCGAAGCACGTTTTAGCTCCCCAACAAGATTGAAAAATAGTTATGATGGGTGCATCCACTATAAAATAATCCACGGAGAAAAACTTCTTCCGAAAATTTGACTGGGTGGTCACAAATCACGACAATTAGTTTGTATTTGCAATGTGGTCCAGCGTTAACAAAATAAGCAAATTTGGTTGTTACAGGAACTAACCAGTTTGTACTGGTTCAGCATAGTGAAAATGTACGGATACTCATATACATACTTGCATTGCGTCAATAATGCACATCCGTAGTGAGCGATTTTGTTTTTCGTATACCATATTCACTGTGTACGGGCACGCGAAGTTAGGGAAATTGTTGCAACATTGGATCGCCCGGACAGCATATATCATTGCCTGTTTTAACTGTTTTCCGTGTAATAATTCAGGTTGACTTCAATAAAAAAGTGAAGTGGAGATAATAGTTTTTCATCATCGATTGCAGACAGATCAATTACAGTGGATCTTTGAATTTCGAAGGCATAAAATGTTGTTAGCATCGCGAAGTTACCGTATTCCATCATACATGTAAATGACCCTTTCCAAATATATAATATTCCCGGTGACTGAGAGTTATTCACTCACTCGTTCCTACACAGGAGTAATTTTCTGGGAGTAGAAGAGCGAAAAAAGTTGGTACTGCAACATATAGGCTAAATAATTAGACATTTATCTTACCTTCTATTGGAAATGTCCGTACGGATGTGTTATTATACTCATGTGTAGGGCCAACGTGAGTGTTCGTAAACTATCCACAAAAACGACGGCTTAGCGACGTAGGGCTGAACAGATATAAATGTTAGCGCTTCTTCTCGAAATGATCCTTTCCAGAATAAATATTTTAAGGAAGCATTTCTTCTTATTTCAGCCTAAGCAATGGATGCTGTTGTTCCAGAAGAGGTAAGGACTGTGAGGTAATGTTACTCCAACTCACCGTAGCCTATACATGTAGCATAAGAACTCCACCTGTCTACGTACGTAGTTCATTTGTACGTGTACGCGCACACAGAGCTGAGACACGGACCACGCCAGCCGACCATACATGAACACACACAAAATCACTCTACCAACATGCGCGTTCACTTCAGTTGCGTGCGCGTTTCACTACAGCTGCGTGGGCGTTTCACCACAGCTGCGTGCGCGTTTCACTAAACAGCTGAAGTAATCTTGTATGCCAGAGGGAGAACGCGCGGTAATGCAAACACGCATATGTCGGACTTGGAATATACGCGCAGTGCATACTGCGAGATATGGTTATATAGCCTGCTGTGATAGTTCCATAGCTGTTGCTGTGGAGACCTAGTTAGGGAAAACCGTATGCCGAAAACGTTGGACAGTCGTTCAAAATTGCGCTGATAACACGCAGTGTGGCAGTCCAAAATGAAACGTCGCTCTAAAGTTGATGTTACACAAACGATGAAACTTATGCCTTACAAATTTCAAAACAGTTGTTGTTACTTTATCTTGCACATGTGTATTATTTTTGAGTGTTTTACGCTTTTTGACAGGGGTAACTTCTTTTGACAATATTCTGGTAAAGTCCGGACTAAATCTTAGAATTTGTAATGCCTAAATCGCATTGTATGAATGAACGGGGTTAATCAACGGTCTATCGTGCAATGTCCACAGTATAATCCACGATTCGGGGGATAGTGCTATCGCTGGAGGCACTCGGGCTGCGCCCTCGTGCATCACTTGCATTATCCCCCGATAGTGGATTATCCTGTTGATAATGCACTCTAGACTGTTGAATAACCCCTAATTAATGGTTTGACCTCAAATGACCTTCAGAATAAGGGATAAGGGACAGAGTGGGAGAACAGTTGGGTGGGCATTCAAGAGAGGGAGGGAGCTGGAAGGCGGTGGGTGTGCGAAGCAAAATTGGTGCAGAAGCTGGCTAAGGCTTGTTTGTGTTGGTCAGTGTAGGTATGCACTATCAGAGTGCTGGTGTTTTCATTACAGACTGGTTACCCTATAGTGAAACAAGGAATTCAGCAAGAAACTACCATAGTAATACATGTCAATCAGGGTGGTCAGCAAGAAACTCAGTGAAATGCTCCTCTTACCATATCCAGTTTATTTCTGTGTTCAAGGTAATGGTAGACTGGTTTACCAAACAAGAGCCAGGGAATACAGAAGAGGACTAGCTATAGTAAATCATGTCAATCAGAGTGGTCAGCGGGAGACTCCGTCTTACCTTATTCAGTTTCTTCCTGTGTTCGAGTTGACGATCTGAATAACAACTAGCTATGGAGGTCTCCCAGTGACGTCACAGTGTTCCGCGTAGACAGAGTAACCTCCTTGTACGTGTATACACGCTTTTGATTTAGGCTGGCACAATAGCCTGACACATGAATGACCCTATGCCGACATGTGTAATAACTTAACTACGTACTAGTGACATACACGTGGTAGAGGAAGTTTGGCAATTTATTCCGGATTTCATCAGATTTACCTCAACAATTGTCTAGTATTTGTAACATCACCTGTCATAACCCATAATCTATTAATTCCAATAACACTTTCATTTTAAAATACTCTACATTCTTCCTAGTAACAGGTTTGAAGAACTTATGATACTTGGAGGTTCTTGTCATACCTGCTTGTTTAGGGGGCACAATTCTTGTGCATCCGCACATCAGGAAAAAACCTCTATATAATGCCTCAGCAAAACTGAATTGGCAATTCACTTCAACTCATTGTGATAAATACAATAAATATTATACGACATATGAAGAACATAAAATATCACACATAGTGTCAATGAACTCATAGGCCTACAGCTATTCACCTTTTCATTATACCACACAGGAAGATAATGACAGCATTCACTAAACCGGAGTTCCAGTGAAGTCTTTTCACCTTTCATTCCACCAGAAGCCCATGTATGACCATGGAATTATTATTGTAATCTAGATCCATGGTATGACTATAAACACAGTCACATATTTACATAGAGAGTCCTTTCAGTACAATAGGTGGCAATCCCACAAACCAAAACGAAGGGATTTCCCCCTAAAGTGGATATGATTAAAATATATATTACCATGCACTAATGCACTAAACAACCACAGCTATGACCTTAAAAGGAAAACAAGGCTCTGGGAATTTATTATAAAATCATCCACTATTTGATTTTTATGCATGATTAGTTATAGGCCAATACTCAGGATTGTGACCACTGTATGTTACAATAAAGTCATAAAATCTTTTTGGATGGCATTCAAATGTTTATTATCTTTGTCCATAACCTGAATTCAGAGAGGTGTTTTCACATCTTTGTTTCTGTTTTAATGTCAGTTTTGTTTTTGGTTATGTTTACTCTTCTTTTCAGTTTATCGCTCATTTATTGTCTATCAACCTAAATGCAGCAAACTATAGGCAAACACATGAATCTCAGTTATTACCATTATTACTTGTAGTTTGTTTCAGAAAACAATCACTCATATTCATCAACTCGTCTGTTGCATTTATGTTTCTCCATAATTATAGGCTACTGCTCCAGCCCTAGTTTATGGAGCACAGGAAGGGTTCATGTCTGAGGGAGGGGTAATATCTCCCAAACTGGGATTAGTAATAGATGCTGGGTGACCAGCAGCAACACACTCATTTTTTTTTGTTTAGGTAAACTAGGCTTATGTACCTTGTCTCTACTCTCTAGCCTAATAAAAGGCTTCAAATTTGGTCACAATCGGCATACCCATACAAGCGGTAGTCACCCGTTCAAATTTGTATTTAATGTGATAGTTTTTCGACCCTGTTACGTAAACAACTTGACAGGCACAACAGTAAGCTATAACTATAGATATAAGACCATACAACAGCAATTTAATTACGGCACGTGTAATACATGCCGCACGCATCAAAATAATACAGTGGTTTTTTCCTAGATTCCAAATCAATTTGGAGGATCTTGGGTCCC
>JAODUJ010144762.1:0-11059 GCA_027564615.1 Psolus chitonoides | reverse complement strand
CACGACCGACGTAAGGTAATATTGCCATCCATTGGCAGGATAGCTATCCCTCATCATGCTAAATGCTCTGAGTAAAAAGACATATCCTTAATAGTTCATGTGCGACTCGACACTACGCTGTAACCAGAGTTGCTCGACCATATCCAGTGGCACAGGGCAGGTCAGCCATTACATAACTGCTGGAATGCACACACAATGGCTCCGGCCACCACCTGTTTCCTGCTTTCTTTGGAGTGGCCGTGGCGAGTTATCTCGCCTATATGATGGTTTTTTTTTATAAAAACAAGAACGAGCAAAACTCGTATAAGCTGGTCCCAGATAAAGTTGATCTGAGGGGTTGTGAAGTCCGGGGGGCACAGTTCTGAACGAACATGGCCTGGGCTTTGGTCCTGGAATGGAGGTACAGTTGCAGTGGATGGAGAATAATATGTGATAGTGACGTCATTGGCCATCTCGAATAGCCATGACTGTGATTTTTTTCATTTGATTCATTACGGTAGTGCAATGATTTTCCAAGTATAATAACATTAACACGGAATTTCAGTCTCGATATCACTATTAACAAAATATCACAAATAACATCGCACCCCCCATTTCCCCACCCCTCACACTGCACCTCTCAGGCTTTCCCCAATTATGTACGCCCCAGATCTGGTGTTTCATCAGTTCGAGTTCCAATTCAGTCTTTTGTGCCTTCCATCAGTGACTCTGTATATCCACCTCTATAATCTGATAATGACCCTCCCTTCTAGGTATTCATCTGCAATCAGCTGGTTATTCAATACACTGATTTATTGCTTCCAGCAGTCTAGTGTGCCAACTCTAAATTAATTATCATAGTCAGATTTACCACCACACTGGGCTTATTGCACAACATTCATTACAACCAATAAGTAATGGCAACACTGACTGTCACGTGAACTAAAATCACTGAAATTTCAGTTCACCTGACCAAAAATCGCCGGACGGAGTGACGGAGGGACATAGAAGAATACAGGCTTGCTTCCTTCAGGACCAGCAATAATGTATTTGGCCATCATTTGTGACTTTTTGTATATTTGCACAAATATGTCAGTAGCTCTACTTTGAAACACAAACTAGGATTTGGAGCGTCAAATGCTTCTTTGTCTCGCCTGAACTATGTTCAGCGGGAGACTTAATGGTCACTATGGCGTGCGTCCATCCATACATATTGCTCGTGAACAGCATATCTCCCGAACCGTAGGAGCTATGACGACAACATTTTGTATGGGGTTGGAGGGCATGAGCTCTCGATCTGATTAGATTTTCAGCACAAAATACGCTAATCAATTAGGCTTATTGGCCTAATATGCATATTGAGCCTATTAAGTTTGTGAACAGCTTATCTCCCTAACAGTAGGAGCTACGATGATGAAATTTGGCAGGGGGCATGGGTTCTCGAATTGATTAGATTTTGAGTGCAAAATATGCTAATTGGGTAGGCTAATTTGCATAATTTATGCACGAAATCTAGTATCTGGAGATCTGTGAGAGGTATGACGTTGAATTTTAGGGGATATAGTTGACATTTTTTAGATAGTAGTTCTCGGAAGAAGGGTTCTTCCGAGCCTATGTTGGCTCATGGGGGCTGCATGGTGCTTATATCCGATTACCTGACATGAAGCGGACAAGAGTTTGAAACTCCCCTAGGATTCGAGGTTGGTCCATCACTGGATGAAGCTGGAGCTAGTATCCATTTTCAGATGGGTGGACTGGAGCAGGCGGAGTAAAGTGTCTTGCTCGAGGATACTACGCAGTAACCAAGGTGGGATGCGAACTCCCAACCTTTTGATTGAGAGTTGCAAGGACTACCGAATAAGCCACCACTCCTCCATATAACTATATATGTATGACGCAAAATACGATACTGGGTCACTGAAATGTGAGGCTCGGTGTACGAGACCCAATGACCAGGGCTCCAAAATATGTGAAACTGATCTGGAACGTGTTTAACTTTAGGTTTGTAACAATGTGGACACGAAGGGCAGTATCGATTTAAAAAGTTTATTTTGACAGTGAGGTAGTAATTAATTGATGGTGGAACAGCACCATCAATTTCCCTCAAAATCCAAACCTACACTGTGAATAAACTGCCTTTGTGAATGGGTTTACCATTTAGGCAATATACACTTTCAAACGAGCAAATCAAAGTTTGTAACACAGTTGAACACGAATGGAAGGTGTTTCTTCATCTCTTCTCTATGGAAGACTTAGTGTGTGATTTGGGCTGTTATGTGTACTCTTTAAGTGAGTTTCTGTTACTGAAAAATTCCTACAAAAAGAAGAATAGGTTGAAGTCTTCAAAAGTCTTGTATTGCCACCTCAAGTTTTAAGGCGGGTTTAAGGCGATGTTCGCCACCTGGGCCACTTCTGTCGATCTTCTTCTCTTTAGTTTACCTATGAACAAATTTCGGGAGATAAAATGGAAATCAGGGGGATTTCGTGGAAAAACAGGAGACCCAGACTAAGTTGAGAAATTGGGAGTCTTCCGACTGAATCAGGAAGGTTGGAACATATGAATATGACGTGTTCTCGTGTATTGGGAAATGAGATATAAGCTCTTTGTAACCACCATAACTTGATAGGGCAAACTACAATTGAGCTCATACTTGGTATGTGTGTTTGTCATGGTTAGTACATGGTCCCCATTGTTTTTGGTTGAGGTCAAAGGTCAGCAGAGGTCAAACAATGAAATAAGGTTTAAAATTCAAAGGCAAGGAATCACGTAGCCCTCGGCTCTTGTTTTCATGGGATTTGGGACAAGCGCACATCCCACGCAAAACTGTGTATCATACCATGCGTGGAACCCTTCCTCCAGGTTGAAAACCCTAACTCTAAACAAAGTAAAATGTGCATGTGAAAAATTGGTTTTGTAGCTTAAACAAATCTAACTCTTTTTCTCTCCCAGGTGTGGCAGTACCTGGAGTCCATCCAGCTTGGGGCGGACAGCGGGGTCGAGAGTGATCGGTGCGAGGGACAGGTTAGTTGGATGTGGCATCAGAGAAGTCCGTCACCAACAACAGACCCCGCCGCTGTGTTCAATGTAAGACCCTTCTTTTCAAAGTTGGTTTGCAAATGACACCAGATGGCACACCAAGACAAATTTGATAGATTGTGAAACAATCTTTGTTGCTGACGGGGTCATAAAATATGTACCGATAACTGACAAAGTTAGGCGACTTATCTGAATTTCTTCATGACCCATAGTTTGTAGTTAATCGCCCTGAATCAGCATTCCGCAAACTTCTGAGATGGCATCCCCATGGATATCTTGGCCAATTGGAAGCGACCAAACTGCAGATCGCCGGTCAATTTGGTCTAAGAAAATATGGTTTCAGTTGTTCGTTTTGATGACATGTGTTCAACACGTTGTGCAATGAATAACAGTGATGTAGGCACGCAAGTAGTAGTTTGGCACTAAAAGAAGGAATGAAGGAAGAATACATGTTTCAAACTTTTGTGTGATTTCATGCCTTCTCCCTCCCCATCTGGGATAGGGGGGCACCAACCAAAATTAAATTGATACCTGAAACTAATTACTGAACAGGCTCAAATTTCGGGCGAAGTGCACACATTTTTCAAGGGAAATGTCATGTCCGATCTTCGGTACTACCGCTGAACATTACTGCGCACGTAGCACGCCCCAACATTTTTATGTCGGATGTTTGGGGTATTAGTGGCACATTCGGAACAAATTACGCCGCATGACAAGACATGAAGAGAAACACAGAAGGCTACCGCGCGCTAGGCGCACAGTAAAAAATTATTGACGTGTCCGATATTTTTGTTATAAACAGCACATTCAGCACAAATGACAACAGGTGACATGAAAAGAGAGGAACAACAAACTTTACTGAGCATGCGTAAGTGTGCGATAAGTTATCATGTAGGATCGTCGGGGTTTGGACGGCACAAAAGTGTCAAGACGAGAGAAGACCGATAAAACAGACACTATTGTATGCAAAGCACATAAATGGGTGTATACAATGACCGATCTTTAGTTCATGAACGGTACATTTGGTGCAATTGATGTCACCAGACAAGATAAGACAAAAAGATGACCCAGTGCACAAAGCGCACAAAAATGAGTTGCATTGACCGATCTTTGGATTATAAACAGGCTTCAGCAAAAATGAACAAATTAGGAAGTTATATTTTTCCCTTGAAAACTTCGGCGCCCCACCCAAAATTCCAGGCATCCACGTTTTGGAACGTGTCGAAGAGTTTGCAGACCGTCGACCTAAATGACACTAAATTATTGACATATCATTTGGGAAGATATTTGATCTTGATCAGCTCAACTCAGTATGAATAGAGTGAGGAACTTTTGAATGTTCCTGTGAAACGAGGATGACTTCTACCCTTTCGAGGCCAACCGGCGAACGCCAGCGCACACAGCCTTCCTCGTTCACGGGCCACTCGTCACTGTGCTAATAGCCAGCTTTTTCGACCATGTGTCCGGGAAAAGCCCCAGCATGAAAGCTGTTTAATAATCACTCAAATGTGTAGACAAAGCAACCAGCTGGCACTCTGGGGGCCCCCACACCCCGGTGTCACCGTTATGCGACAATGGCACCGAGAGGGTTGCACAATAGCACTGTCCCTTCATGCTGATGCTGCCTGCATAGATGACTCATGGTTCTGAAAGATGTTGTTGTTGTCGTTATACATTTAACGTCAATTTCCCACACTAGTGTGGGTATGACAGGGGCCTTTACAAGAAATGTGATACATCTTTTCTGTATGACATGCATAGAGTTGCGCACACCATTATACCTACCTGCCGTGAGTTGTCCTATCATGTGTCTAACCCTTTCAAGGCCAACCGGCAAACGCCAGCACACGCACCCCTCCTTGTTCACGCACTGCTCGACACTGTGCTACTAGCCAGCTTTTTCGACCATATGTCTGTGGCGCCCAAGCATGAATGCTGTTACGTAACCACTGGAATGCATAGCCAAAGTGGCCAGCTGGTTCTCTAGGAGCCTTCACACTCCCGGTGTCACTGTTATGCGACAGTGGCATCGAGAGGGTTATAATGGAATTTCATATGGTAACTCTGTTGAATTTTTCATGAAACTTGGAAATTTGCCGACATTTATGTTTTTTCTTCCAGGGTGTGGGACTACTGTACATGTCCAATCTTAACTTGGAGACCGCACCCTGCCCAGAGTATCCTGGTGAGTATGGTGGTCTTCATGTTCCCTAACAAATCCCTTGAGACTAGACTTCAAAATGTTCAGCGCACCTCAGCCAGAATCATTACAAATTGGCACAAATTTGACTCCATCACTTACATCTGAGCTCATCTATCTCCATTGGCTCCCTATACATCAGTGTATCCAGTTTAAAGCTCTGGTATTGATTTTTAAAGCGCATCACAAACAGTCTCTGAGTTATATCTCTCATATGCTGCAGTTATGACCTGTCCACTGACGTCTTAGGTCAAATTCCACTCCATCAATACCGCATACCGCATACCTCGGACACAGATAGTCTCTTTTGATAACATCCTTTTTGTGTTATGGCCCAAAAAAATGGAATGGGCTCCCAATCTACCTTCGAGAAGCCTCATCTATTTCTGTATTAAAAATTTGTTGAAGTTTCACCTGTTTCAACAAGCATACCAGAAGCGATGATTGTTTTGTTTTCTTTGACTGTCTGTTATAGCACCTTAGAGCAAACTTTATTTGATTTTGGCACTTTATAAATTTCATTGACTGATTGATTAACCATGACGACTCATTTAGACTTGGGCCCGGCAATACAGCATTCATATACACAGTATGCATATACAGTATGCACGGAGAGACCAAAAGTTCCTCCAAACAGGGTTCCCATGCAGCCACTCTTGGAAACCTTGAAAATTAATTTGCATTTTTCCAGTGAGGGAAAACTCAGGGAATTTGAGAAAAACACCACATTTCATGGGAAATTAAAGGATTTTTTTCCTGTGGACATGGGAAATACGGAACCATTTTTCCTGTGGACATGGGAAATACGGAACCATTTTCGAGTCTTTTGGTATGACCCGGCCGGAGTCGAACCCGAGACCTCCCAGCTGCATGGCAGATGCTCGAACCACTTGGCCACGCAGTCAATGAAACTGGAAACATTTCTCATGGAATTTTGGGTTTTGCTCAGGGAAATATCAGGGACAAATCAGGGATCTTTGTTTTCATCAATTTCTGGGATTCCTGCCAAAATGCATGCCCTTTATTTGGTCATACTATTCGTAGGCTACTGGTGTACATGTACGACATACTGACAATACATTGTGTCGTTGTCACAGTGACTCCTAGCTTGAGTGACATAAACTGTAGATCCAGTTGATCCCAGTTGGGAATTGTCTCATTTTCCAGTTGTTCCAACTGGTTTCGAACTGGGAACAACTGCTTGATACTGGAACCAATTGGAGTAGACTGGTCCAACCGAATAATAACTTAATATTCAACTGTAATCAATTGGAACTAGTTGGAATTGTTTAATTTTCCATGTTGGAACCCTTCCAACTGGTCCAAAATACCAGTTGGAAAAAATCCCAACTGGGATTTTATAACCAGTTGGGAAATTCTCAACTGTTTTTTCTCCTGGGCAGTCTCCTCTTCACCACCGTAACTTGATAGGGCCAACTTTAATTGAGTTCATAGGAGGTGTGTGTGTGTTCATGGTCCCTATTGGTTTTGGTTGAGGTCAAAGGTCAACAGAGATCAAATAGGTAAAACTTGTTACCCAACATAACTTGTTAGGGCAAACTTCAGTTGAGCTCATACTTGGTATGTGTGTTCATCATAGTTAGTACCTATTGTTTTTTGTTGAGGTCAAAGGTCATCTGGAGTCAAACATCCTTGTAACCACCATGACTTGATAGGGCAAACTTTAATTGAGCTGGTAGGCCCCCTACTTGGTATGTGTGTTCATGATAGTCAGTACATGGTCCCTGTTGTTTTGTGTTCGAGGTCAATGGTCATCTGAGGTCGATAGAGGTCAAATAGTGAAAACCTTAAAACCACGATAACCTGACAGAGCAAACTTCAGTTGATCTCATATGTGGTATGTGTGTTTATCATGGTTAGTACATGGATCCTCTTTTTCTGATTGTGGTCAAATGTCATCTGAGGTCAACAGAGGTCAAACAATAAAATCAGGTTTCATATCTAGAGGCAAGGAATCATGAAGCCCTCGGCTCTTGTTATTTTTGATAGGCCTACCCTTTTAAGATGTGATTTTGAGTATTTAGGGTATTTTATGTCCCAATTTTTTAACAGTATTTTTCGGTGGATTTGATGGTCAAATGGGTAAGGCCGGCGGAGGGCCCATGATGGAAGACACGGTGGTGGAAGTTGCATCAGTTCCTGAAGAGCCTAGGCAGCCCAAGCAACAAGAACCTCCTCGCCTCAGGTCATACTTCCCAGAAACTTGGCTATGGGACCTCATTCCTGTAAACAGGTACATTTTTATTACTTGCCAAAGGCCAAAGTAATCCATGCAGTCATGACTGCTTGTGTATGTGTGTTTGTCTGTGTGGGTGCAGATGTGTGTGTGTTTGTGAGATGAAGCTTGTAACCACTTCCATCTCGGCAGTGCCACAATAGGTGGACGTTATACTTGGTACACAAGTTGCCCATGATGAGTAGATGATCCCTATTGATTTTGGTGCCAATCTGAGTAATATTCATGGAGGGCGGGGCTTGGAAGTAGTTTCTTTAAATGTGAATATCTCAGCAACTGTATGTCCGATTTTGTTGTGATGGTGGCCAGGGCTTTGGGTAGGATCGTGCTTGTAGGCCGTGATTTATAGAAACCAGGGTGTTCCTCTTGTTGCAATCTCTGCGCATTTGCGTTGAGTCAATGGCCCAATCAGGCGAATATGGGCCGTGTTTTTTGGTGGTTAGGCCGTGCAAATCACGGCTGCACGGCTGGCTGCCTGGAGCCCTGATGGTGGCGTATATTTGTAGCGTCTAAGTCAACAGGTGACACCGTGACAAACACAGAAACCTTCATAGGTACCAAGCTACAATCTTGGACAAAACTCGTTGGAACAACTCCGCTCCCCCGTACAATGTTGGAGATGTTAGTCTCAATCCAAGCCCCAACATTTATATTTTTAGGGACGCAACATTGTACCGGGGGAAGGGGTTATTGCAAATTGTGCGTATCGGGGGAAGAGGGTTAGCGCGACTTTGCTGCACTAATGGTGGGAAGACTTGGCAAAGTGTTCCAACAGTTTTGTCTAAGATTCAATCTTGGACAAAACTCGTTGGAACACCTCCGCTCCCCTGTACAATGTTGGAGATGTTAGTCTCAATTCAAGTTGCAACATTTATATTCTCACGGACGCAACATTGCACCGGGAGAAGGGGTTATTGCGAATCGTGCGTACCGGTGGAAGGGGGTTAGTGCGACTTTGCTGCACTGATGGTGGGAAGACTCAGCAAAGTGTTCCAACAGTTTTGTCCAAGATTGTCTGAGAAATAACAGCAATAAAATTAGCCAATCAAAAAGTATTTTGGGGAAAATCTAATTGTACCAAGAGGCATTTTCTGTGTGCGCCTCTATGTTAATATATTATAGTACATTTTATGAGGGTGAAACCCCACAAAATACGGTTTTAGTGGCTTGGCTTCTCTCTTAACTAGCATAATTTACTGGCAAGCAGCAGAGATTCCTTTCCATCGGCGGGAACTTGAGAGCGAGGTTCTTCAGAAACGCAAAAAGGCCACTATCATGTACAATACTAAAATAAACTACAGAAATTGATCTATGTAAGTTTGTTTGTTTGCAACGATCCTCCCTTGCAGGAACTCAGAAACTAGACGACAATTTTAGTGTCCGAGCCGGGATTCGAACCCACAACCTCATGCTTGGAAGACGCCAGTCGTAACCACTGAACCACTTGCTGAGTCAAGTTGGAGCATTGCATAACATTGTAATAATTGTATACTGGCGCTATCAAGTGAAAATACTTTAATGGATGTTTTGAAAATTGTGGGTTTCGAAACTTTGTAAGCTTGTGTATGCCATATTTTAGAAAAATACAGGTTTTTGTGACAAAATACAGGTTTTGGGGTTCGATGATACAGTTTTGTGATCCCAGAGATTGGCAGGTCTGCTTTCTCAATGTAGTTACTAGACATTGTGTTGGTGCACACGATGTAACAAAGAACATCGTTAACACTAAATGGCCGTGTTTTAGTCAACTGTTAGCTCACTGTTAGTTAAAAACACGGCCACTAATTGTTCAATCCAATGTTCGGCCGATGTTGTGAAAAAGACCAGCTATTCTGACTGTAGAATCAATCCTGCTCTGAGGTAGGTAGCTTGGCACAGTGGATTGATTGTTCGGCTTGCACCGAAAAGTCCCGGGTTCAAATCCCACTCGGAGTCCGCTTGCTCGTCAAAAAGCTGTTCTGCAGTTGACAGTTGTTGTTGGTATCATCATATAGTTTCATCATATAGCTGTAGTGGGAGAGCAATTAATTCGGGGAAAACATTGTGTATATTGGTTGGGTTTGGCACGGCTGTCCTGCAGTGATGATGGTCAGGTTGCTACCATCTCTCAGCATTTATGGAACTGGCTAAAGGCTGAGTCTCAGTCACCCTCGGAACACTTTTTTGAAATAGAAAACGAGCTATTGCCGGTATTCATCCATGATCACACTTGGCTCCAGGGTTCCTCAATCAGCCATAGTTGGCTTCCTGTACCCACAGATAAATATACTAAACTATAAATGCTCTGCCAAGTATCACCAGCTGAATGGTGAGAGAATCTGTGTAAGATACGTAGAATAACACCACTTGGGCATGTGAAACATTTTCTATTTGGCGGTATTGTGAGGGTCGACTGCCTAACAATAGCCGGTTCAGTGCACGGTAAAAACAGCATGGCTTGAAACAGATTCGACCGTATTTAGATCCACTAGACCGGAGCCGGTCTAGGACAATTCCCCCTGGACAACTGCCCCCTGGACAATTTTCTCCCGACAATTGCCCCTGGACAATTTCCCTCAGGACAACAACCCCCTAGACAATTGGGGGTCCCCCGACTATTTCCCCCTGGAGATTTCCCCCCAGGACAACTACCCCCGGACAACATAGTAGGGACACATGGCAGTATAGGGATTTTAGAAACATGATTCAAATATGGCCTAATAACTATATTTCATTTTCTGCAGTGATGGACGAGCCTACATGAACCTAACAGTGCCTGATACTGTCACCGAGTGGGTCGGCAGTGGATTCTGTATCTCAGAGACGGAGGGTATTGGTATATCATCCACCAGCAGACTACAGGCCTTCCAACCATTCTTTGTCTCTTACACTCTGCCGTACTCGGTCATAAGAGAGGAGACCTTCCCTGCCAAGGTCACGGTGTTCAACTATATGACTGGTTGTTTGGTGGTAAGACTAACATCAATCTGTGTATACACACTATTGTATGGTGGTGATAGCTCTCACATTAACCTATATTTACATACTATTGTTTGGTGGTAAGACTTCCATCAACCTATGTATACACAGTGCTGTTTGGTGGTAAAACACATATATATACATGATTCTTTGTGTCTTACGCTCTGCCATACTCGGTCATGAGAGGAAGACCTTCCCTGCCAAGGCCACTGTGTTCAACTATGTGACTGATTGTTTGGTGGTAAGACTAACATCTACCTATATATACACAATATTGTTTGGTGGTAAGACTCACATAACCCTATGTATACATAAAATTGTTTGGTAGTAAGACTCACATCAGCCTATATCATACGTACTACTCTTTGGTGGTGAAACTCACTTCAACCTATGTGTACACATTATTGTTTGTTGTAAGACTCAAAGCAACCTATATCTATATATATCCATACGTATATATATAACTAATTAAGAGAACTCTGTAAAAGTGGAACTTCCTCTATATATATATATATCTATATGTATGTGTCAAGAATCATATCACCCTATGTATACACACTAAACAGTGTTCTATATGACTGTTTGTTTCATACCCTACTCTATTGAACTAGTCATCATGAGCAATACT
>JAODUJ010144652.1:0-11059 GCA_027564615.1 Psolus chitonoides | reverse complement strand
AGCTGTTTGAGCTATTGTGATCCGCCACCGTCACTCTATCTATGTATCTGTTCACAATTGTTCAAATTGTTCTGTAGCGCATATGCCTCAATGGATTTGGATGAAACTTGGACACATTGACCTTGGGTAGTGCTTCATTTGGGGTGTTCAGGAATTTGGGGTAAACGGTGATCTAGGCCCTAGGGGTCATTTTGGGGTCATTTTATGGAAACGGCTAAAATGCTTCTTCTCCTACAGCTTTTATGGTACAATGTTGAGTGTTTGTCATAATTAGATTTGGGTAGTGTTTCATTTGAGGTGTACAAGAATTTGGGGTCAATGGTAATCTAAGGGTCATTTGGGGTCCAAATCTTCTAGTGGTCATCGTGTGGTCATTGAGGGAGAAAGTTGTGCCATGTACACATGCAGCGACGGATTTTGATGAAACTTGGATACAATGATGGATGGGTGTTGGGTCATCAGTGGTGGTCAGAGATTTGGGGCAACGGTCGTCAAGTGGTTTTTTGGGCTCATTTTTATATTAAAAAACTATCAAAATGCTTCTATTCCTACAGATTTCATGACACAGTGTTGAGGGTGTGTCATAATTATACTTGCTTCTTTCGGGGTGTTTAGGATGTGAGGTCAACTGTCATCTAGAGGTCATTTGTGGTCACATGGTTTGAGCTACTGCACCATTGGTGCTCTTGTTGTATGATAATGTCCTACTTTTATATGATAATGTACTTGTTTTATATGATAATATGCTATATTTATTCTAATTTGATATGATGATGTACTATTTGATGATATGCAGATGACATAATTGTTCTTTCTCTTAATGTTGTAGGTAATATTATGGGATGTAGTCATTTCGAATGGATCCGGTTCAATCGAATTAGACCAAGCCTATATCCTAACAGTAAGTTATCGTTATGCTTTTCAAGTATCTAGGCCTATAGTTTCGCTATTTCAGCTTGTAGTCGTACGAATATAATTTGTCGTTTCAAGTATCTAGGTCAAAAGTTGGCACTTCTTTTAGCTTATTTTCAGGAGCGAGAAAGTCTTTTCAGCACGGTTAAAGCCCTGGAATAATCCTGCTGAAATGAGCATACACCGCTTTTCGTTGGTGTGCCACAACGTGCGTACGTACGTGTGTTAAATGTATGCACCACTATCAATCATATTAACAGGGTTGCGCGTTGGGTTGCCCATTCGGGCGAGTCTTCCTGGCCTTTTAAAAATTTCAGCGTGTTCTGCATGTACATTCTTTTTACATGAATGTCCAAAAACGAAATGTTCTTCTACGCTCACTCCGTATAGTAATACTCTTGTTCACATATGTACATATACCTATAATAATTTCTTTCCTATTGAAGGTAATACCTTACGTCAATTATACCGATGAATCCACACCACCAGTTCCTGGACGATTAGTTACGTACATGTTCGTAGCGGAACCAACTCCTGGTAAGTGTTAGATATTATGTAATATGATAATTTATTATTCAGTAATAAATTACTAATATATATTTTGGTATTTGGAGAGGTAGTCAGTTAGGTGCTGAGACAACCATATGGAACTACTTCAAGGTCCGTCTATCACTATAATTTTGACCCCATTGTATGATTTCCTCCTTTCGACAACTCAGATGAATGCGATGCTTGTTGGTGTATTCATGTTTACACGTGCCGCTGTGTGCGTTTAATGTATGCGTATGTGCAGATGTTATGCTTGCTTAAAAACATACTATGTCGATCATACTCCGTGAGATCTAGTTCCAAACTTAGTATTTTCTATATAATAAATTAAATGAACGTTTTGTTGGAGGTCATCACCAAAAGTTAAACACTGGGACTGTTGTTCACTCACTCACTCGCTAGCCCACTAACTCACCCACAGCAGAGTCCTAGCATGGATATTCCAATCTTCCCGATTCCTCATGCAGCCAGCAATCTCGTTCGTGTCTTCCATGTATCTCTCTTCAGTTTGTTAACAAAAGTGGCTTGCTGTCTGTCTCTGTTCCGTCTACCACGTGTAGGCTCCCATAATAGGAGCTGGTTGGCAGGAAGTCGAGGGTGACGGTGACAATGTCCCGCCAGTGTCATCTTTCTATAAGCAATCTCAACTTTGAGAAGTTTCCGGAATAGAATGGTGTTGGTAGAATGATCTCTCCGGCTGATGTAATGCATGTAATGGTGTATGCAGCTCTTACCATGCGAGTATAGGTGCAATTTAGACTTCTCCGGGACTGGTGTCAAGGTCGAAATTTCACAGCCATATAAAACCGATTCAACTGTGGCCAGGAAAGAACTAAGCTTCCCTTGTCGGATCATATGAGCGTTCCACATGCTTTTCATATTGTTGAAGGCTGTCCAAGCAAGAGCCTTCCTGATCTTAATGTCCTCTTCAGTAGAGTTCACCCGCGAGTCTAATATTGTTAACATGGTAAGTTGGTGGAACTACTACCTGGCGCCATATGGTCCACTTAAAGAGTACACAGCCCGAAAGCGTTGGATAGATGCTAGTGGTCATCCAGGGTCGACAGGTCTAAGGCCGAAATCTTCGGAATTAGACATTCCGTAATTTTGTTTTATTTGCGGTCATTTAAAAAGATGAGAAACATCTCAAAATAATTTCCAGTGAAATAGAATGGGTTATAAAAGGACTGAGGGGTATAAAAACAGAGGGAAATGATAGAATTACTATACAGAAATGATAAAAGCATTAAGCAATACTGAATTAACCAGACTGCTAGAGCTCTATAATAGTCACATCCCCGAGTCTTTGAATGAGTCTACTTTTGCGCGACTTCCGAACAAGCCAAAAGCAACAAAATGTACTGAATATCGAACATTACTGGTAACATAATGAGTCATATTCTACAGCTTCTTCTAAAGAGAAGGATAGGAACTAAAACTGAATGAGAGATAAGTGAAACACAAGTGGTTTTATAAGCGGAAAGGGAACAGGAGAGGGAATATTTAATCTTCGTACCATCATTGAGAGATATCTGGAGTTGGATAAAGATCTCTATATTTGTTATATTGACTTTGAAAACGCGTTTGATCGTGTAAATCCCTACAAGTTGATTGACTATTTAACACAACTAGCCTACATCTGGATGCAAAAGATATCTAGCTCATCACCAACCTATACTGGTCCCGAAAAAGCAATTGTTAGAACAGAATGTGACCTCTCCGACCCAATTGCCATCAAAATAGGTGTTCGTCAATGGTGCCCTCTGTCACCTACATTATTTAATCATTATACGGAACAAATATTTCGGTCCGCAGAAAGGGTGTGAACATCGGCGGGAAAACATCAACAATCTTCGTTATGCAGATACTACTGCTCTAAGAGCTGAAACACAATAAGACCTTCAGAACTTGGTTAATGGGATAAATAAGGAGGGGAAGATGGATATATGGAATTGAAATTATTGCCAAGAACACAAAAACTATGCTTGTTAGTAATAAAGGGGATTTGTCAAGCCAGAATTAGCAGGAAAGGACACATTGTTCATCATTCTACCTCACCTTGTTCCCAGGATAAACATTTATCTTTTTCAAGATGGTGGACAGCCATCGTCTTGGATTTAGAGGATGATTTAGAGGATGATACCGACACTCTACAATAACTACTCCAGTGGATTGGTCATACTAGAAAAAGCTGAAACTGACACTATATTCATCATTCCAGTCAATGGCGTATCCAACGGGGGCAGAGGGCAACTTGTCCACCCTGGCGAGATTCCGACAACATTTAAAAAATGCTGCTTATCTGCAAAAGTTGCAAATAAAGTATATTTTGGCTAATAATATAGAATATTTGGGTAATAATATAGAATATTTGAGTAATAAAAGTCAATTTAGAGCCGAATTTGGACGTATTTCTAGTACATATTTGAACAAAATCTCGCGCTACGCGCGATTATGGTGTATGTCGTTGCCGCTTTGGGTTAATAGTTCTTTATGCAGCTTCAGTGGTCAGGTGGTTTTCTTTGAGACCGCGGAATGATTGTTATTATTTTGTTAGGCAATGCATTCAAATAGTAGCCTATTCAAGTGAACAGACATCACAAAGAAGAGAAAGGGTATAATACTTGAATAAATAAAAACACCATCAGTATTTTTCACGTTCATGACTTACGCAAGTAATGCTATTGTAGAATAGGCCAAATATCCAAAGTTTAAAATTGCATGAAATGCGTTCAAGTAACATTTTTGTATAGGATGAGGTATATATGAGTTTCTGGACATTTCTTGCCAGTTAAAATCAGCTCAAATAGTTAAAAATGTGTGCGCTTCGCGCATGTTTGCAGCGTCTCTGTCTGACATCCGCATCATCCGCATGCATATTCTCATAGCTAGATACCACAACATTTTCCGCTCGCTCGCGCACTAGCTGCACTTTTTGGGTGATATTCCTTCTTTCGGCCCATTTCGTATATGCATGGTAACAACTACACAATGTTCTGCACACTAGCTGCACTTCTGCTGTGATATTTTCTGCGCATTATGCATGCCTGGTAGCTGGCTAGTATAATTTTGTTCGCGCGCTCCTCGCGTGTTTTCATCTTTGGTTTTAATCCTAATGTAGGCTACATCAGAAACCTTCATTCCAACATGACCTATATGCGACTCCTAATGTACCACTCTAAAAGCACGCTATTTTGCTCGCGCTTCGCGCTCACAATAGGTATCTTTGGCAAGGTCAATGGATTTTTGCCCCTCCCCCGTCCCATCCTCCTGGCACGAGACCCTGGATACGCCACTGATTCCAGTGCATCTAGTGCTGGTTATATTACATGTTATGTTTTTCGAGATGACGGCCGGCGGCCATTTTGGATTTACCCTCTCACGGAGTTTGCTCAAACTTTTGGGAGGAGCATTAGAGTTCATTTTGTTTTAAATGCCCCAACGTACCAGAATCCACTCTCAAACCAACCTTCGCTCTCCATGGTCCCCATATGGGAAAGAAATAATTGCAATACGGACGGAAGACTGAAAATATTTGAACATAAATGTACCAAGCTGAAAATTGTGAATAACATAGATTTTAAGTATATTTAGCCGTTCAAATAAATGAGATGTGTGATCATAGAAGCTAGAACCAGTGATAAT
The DNA here is from genome assembly GCA_027564615.1 of Psolus chitonoides. Classification (NCBI taxonomy): domain Eukaryota; kingdom Metazoa; phylum Echinodermata; class Holothuroidea; order Dendrochirotida; family Psolidae; genus Psolus; species Psolus chitonoides. The sequence continues at coordinate 5,953 of JAODUJ010144652.1, read as the reverse complement.
GCGAACTGCTTTCTTCTGTAAATAGGTAAATCCTGTCAATATATAGAATGAGAATTTCCCCAAATAATATTACACTACGACAACTAGGAATAGATTAAGGCATTAAAAAGAGTAAAAAGCACATTTGACGGAACAATATTTTTTGGATCATATAAGACACCGATGGTTTGGCTACTTTGTTACAAATTGCATTTATATTCCAGTTCAAATTAGAATCAAGATGAAGGCCAAGAGATCTGACAGAATTGCTTTGCGAGATTTCTACGTCGTCAACAGTTATTTTGATGTAATGCGAAATTTGTTTTACTTGTATTCAAAGAGAGCTTATTAACCTCAAGCCAATTAGATACAATCGTAATCTCCTTGCTAATAATATGAGCAGAATACAGAGGATCCAAAGACTCGAATAGCATACTTGCATCATCGGCAAAGAGGCAAAATTTCCACTCATCTGAACAGAGTGGTTGATCATTTATGTAAATTATCAATAGAAGCGGCCCCAAAATTGAGCACTGCGGAACACCACAAGTAATATCATTATACGACGAAGTACATCAATTGATACTGACAAATTGTTTGCGATCAGTTAGATATAGCTATGAAGCCAGGCATGAGCTATTCTAAAAATGTCATAATGACAGAGCATAGAATACTGTTTGTTATTGAAACCTTGTAAAATATAATCAACCAAATCAATGGCAGTCATATAAGTTGTGTAGTTTTTACGAAACCCAAACTGAGAGCCTGGATGAAATAATGTTATATTTATTAATGAAACCAAGGAGATGATTGTAAAAGTGCTTTTCAAGTATTTTCGAAACACTTGGAAGAATTGAGAAGGCAAACTGGTATCTCCAGATATAAACACATCACTTTGGCGATCTGGGCACCACGTGGACCTGTACCAGTAGACAATGAGAGATCTAAAAACATTCGTGAGTAATGAGCAAATAGCAAAATATGTTTTTTTCTGCGTAAAATTGACATAGGAACTTTAAGTGATCTATTCCACTGGAAGTAGTTGGACGGAGTTCATTTATAATATTTTAATATTATAACTGAACTTCGTCCAAATTTTAAAATAATTTCAGACGATTTAATAGGAGAAAGAAATAAAGGACTTGAAGCACTGTTGTTTGGTAAGAAATTGTTGAAAGTAAGTTCACAGTCAGGTATCTTGCTGGCCAGATTAGTAGCATCACTCGAGAAATAGTTATTGGAACATAAGCAATTTCAGAGACTGTCTGTTTCCATAGAAATACTGGTAATATGATCACTTTGATCCTTTGGTTCAATTAACTGAATAATATTCTGCCACAATTTGACTGAATTAAACTTACTTTCATCAAACATTGTAAGTTGTAGGCCTAATTGTAAGAGTATTCATATAGGATGATAATTCAACCTTATTACTTAGGGTTGGATTCTTTGTATAGGAATGATAGAGCTTGTGTGTTTTTCATTGATAGACCGGATGAGACCATGCGTAATCCAAGGAGCACGTTTTCTGGATATTTTGCGCTTAGTATATTCTAAGGGGAAATGGTTCTCAAACTTACATTTGCCTCTGTGATGTCATATAACCAGTTACAGTCATAATTATTTAATGCATGTAATTTGTGTGGGCATTTCTGTCATTAAAACGTCTTTAAAATAATGTTGGTTACTGCTGTTAGTGACTTTTCTGGAGTAGTGCTGAACGCAGTATACTGGTAAGTGATCACTTTTGGTCACGTAATGAGTAGGGATGGACTTCAAAGGACACTTTGGATGGTAAAATAAATGGGAGAAGAGGAAGAGACAGACCCAGAATATAGTGGGTACACGACATCACTGCATGGAATGGTCTATCATACAACCAATGTATACGAGAAGCGATGGACCGAGACGGCTGGCGTGGAATGTCATCCAACCTCTACCGCGGGGACGGAACTTAAAATACCTTAGAAGAATTTTAAATAGGCAACAATGAATTACAAAGCTTTTTTTCTGGCTTCCTAGTTTGTAATAACGTCACTCTTTCACATTTCTTTGTTAATCCCTAGACCACACTACTACCCCATATAAAGTAACCACCAGCGGGAATGCTCAAGATAATGCTCCCAAGAATGCAAGAATTAAGATTCTTATCGTTACCCTTGTTGCAGCCGTTTTGATTGTTGGGTTATGTATAACTTTGGTGCTTAGGAGACGCCGCTTTAATCGAGGCCGTTTTCACAGTATGAGAACAATGCACTACAGGAAGAAATCAGGTAGGAATATTGCAGATATTTTCCGTTATATCTGAAGAACAAAAGTTTGTTTTTGTATTTCGTTGCTCTCGTTAGTTACGGTACTGTTAGTCTATATCACAAACTATCAAATTTAGCTGAAAAGTTATTGAAAAATAAAACATTGCAATTATGTAATTACTGATCTAGAAAACAAAACACATTACAATACTTGTTACTTCTGTAATTATAAAATATTTTTCGTCTCAGAACACTTACCGGAGATGTTTATCATAGTCTTATACACTTCTTCTTTCTCGCTTAAACAGCTTTTTCCCACACTGTTCTGGGGTCTGCTGCTCGGATCCTATTTCTCCACTTTCTCCTGTCATTGACATCTGCCTCCGCCATCCCCTTTAATTTCATGTCTTTCATGATGCAGTCTCTCCATCCTCTCCTCGGCCTCCCTCTTCTACTCTGCCCCTCTACCTCTAGCTTCATTACACTTGTTGCCTCACTCCAATCCTCCCTTCTTTGAACATGTCCGAACCATCTCAGCCTTGCTTCTCGCATTTTTTCTGTGATACATATCACTCCGCACTTTTCCCTTATCGCTTCATTCTTTATTTTGTCCTACACTCAAAATCTATCTGAGCATTCTTATCTCTGTTCTCACCATCTTCCTCCTTCTTCCGGACTGCCCAACTTTCTGCTCCATAGAGTAGGACTGGTCGCACCTCGGTTCTGTAGATTTTACACTTCAGTTTGTTTTCTTGGCATTTTTCATTCATCTATAACTCCCGTCACTTCCCTCCACTTAGCTCATGCTGCTGTCACTCTTTGTCACCGTCATCACCGTCTATACTCCGCCCTCTCTTTCTATTACGGATTCTGAATACTCGAACGTATCCACCTGTTTCAGCTCAGTTTTCCCTGATTCAATTATGTCTTCCTCTTCCTGTCACGTAGTATATCTGACTTACCAGGGTGAATCTTCAGGCCTCTCCTTGTAAGACTTTGTTGGCAGTTCCTCACTTTTCCCTGTATTTCTTCTGGTTTTGCTACTAGCGCAATATCAGTACCGTAGCCAGCTTGAGGCAGACGAGGCGCTTGCCTCGCCTGGAATTTCCACACACGCGCGCCTAAATTTATTGTACTGTGGTGTCGAGTTATTTTATCGTTTAGAGACATGGAAAAGGGTGCCTGAAAATGGGCTTGCCTCAGCGTTTTTTACTCTCTGGCTACGGCCCTGAATATCATCTGCAAAGATGAGTTCTCATGGTACTTCTGTCCTCTTTGGTTAGTATGTCCATCAATGCTATGAAGAGGAAAAGACCTAGTGTCGATCCTTGGTGGAGTTCTACCCGAACTTCAAACCTGAACTCTTGTGTATTTTAGTCCTTGCTTGCTGGAACGTTACTTTCACCAAGTTAATCAAGATTTTCAGTACGTTCCGTTTTGTCAGGCACCAGTAAACCCCTCGGGGTACCCGGTCGTATCCCTTCTCTAATTCGAGGAATGCAAGGTATAATGTCTTCCTCTTTTCCAGCATTTTCTCCTATAGTTGTCTGAAAAAATGCATCTGTCGTTTTCTTCCCCTTCTGAAATCCAAATTGGGTATTTTCAATCTCTATCAATTTTCCGCTGTAGTTCTCATACAGCATGGGGTCCCCTTTTTCCATGGTAACCAGGTAACTTTTCGTCCAGTCATCTGGGATTTTTCCTTCATGTGAGTAATTCTGTTAGCCACTCCACCCCCTTCATGTCTAGCTACTTTAATGTGTTCTCATACTGTTCCAGATGGTCATCCTGCCTTCCCTCTTTATAACCCCTTCACCGTCCTCTCAACTTCCTTCTTAGACAAATTGAGGATTGGTCCCTGCACGTGGCTTGCTTCTCCCAAAATCTCCCTATCATTTTCCACATTTAATAGTCCTTTCTTTGGCCTCTTCCTCAACAGTCAAAACACGGTCGTTCTTATCTTTGATACAAGCTACGCTGTAATATCTCTCTTCTGTCTAGCTCGGAATCTTGTATTTTTCAATATTTCATCTTCGCCCTCTTTTGTTTTCAACTTATCGTACCATTCTTTGAAAGCTCTCTGCTTTCCATGATGTTTCCCTTCAATTCACTCTAGATTAGCAGAGCGATATCTTACTAACGTTTTTAATACTAATGTTTTTCCTGGTGCATTCTTACACTTTTATAGAGAAGAAAAGAGCAATTGATCTATTGCTAAGCGACAAAGAGATACGCCATGATCAGGTGACCATCGAGCAGAAAATCGGGGAAGGACAGTTTGGAGTAGTCCACAAAGGCATGGTTACGGGAGTGAAGGGTAGAAATGGAGACTTGACTGTTGCTATAAAAACAACTAAAGGTAAATATAATGAAAAATATAACTAAATAAAAACAAAACTGATAACTAGAGCACCAAGGGTGCAGAAGCTCATACCATATGTACCTTTAGCAGAGCAATTTTAAACAAGATTCTACTTCTTGGCCTGTTCATTTGTGGACCGTATGTACATCTGTTTTCCAGTGTATATTCGCTATCTCAAATACCTACAGCGCACCCTCTATTCATATCTCGATTGGACGTCCAACCCACGGTCTTGTCTATTTTGGCATAGCAATTTTACCGGTTCTATTGTTTCCATTGATTTTTCCCTTGGAAAGTCGAGGGATCCAATCAGAGGGATTCTGCAGAGGGTCTCAACTTGAGGGTTCATCAGTATCACGTTACTGCTTGTTTTTCCCCCACTGCACAGTCTACACTGCCAATGAGGACAAAAAGGTGTTTATCAGTTCAGTTGTTGAAATTGCATGGTCCAAGTTGACTAGCTTCAAAAGAGCAGGATCCAATAGTTATATTTGTTGTCAGGAATCCCCTAATTATATCAGAACTCCCACTAAACAATAATGAATAATCATCCTCATGAGTAGAGATTTTACACACATCGTCACATCACTTGTGCCATAATGTTCTAGACTACGGTATCTGTTCGGACCTTCCTAAAAATATGAGGGAAACCATCCATTAGACAGGTGGTGGAGTCGGCAGCATGGGCAAGAGAAGGACAAGCCATAGTCTAGATATAGACTACACCCACACAAACAGAGAAACTGTAATTTTCCAAAATTGGTAAGTACTGTAAAAAAATTGAAAGAAATAAAGGTATGAATGAAAGCAACATACCTGATAAAATGATGAAACTCCTGCAGCCCACAGTACATGGTATTCTGCAGTTGACTACACCGTTGAACACCCCGGAACCCTGCATCCACCACTGAAGTAGGCTGGATGAAGTACCTTGTTGAGAGGTACAACACAACCTAGGTCGAGTCCAAACCCACAACCTATCAGTTGTGAGACTACCTGAATAGTAATAAGTAGTATTATACTAACTTTGTTTGGGATAACTCTCTTTCTGCAGGACTGAATGCTTTGAACTGTGACTAATTGAAGTTTGATATGAACTGAGAACTGCATACATTTGCTGAGGTTTTTGTTGTACTATGAACTATGTATTATAACTATCATATTTTGTTTTAATCATTCATGCACAACAGGGCACTACAGTATTTTGACCCAAATACCAGCCACACACCTTACTTTTGTATTATGCATGTGTTGAACTTGACTACATACAGGTCATCATGTTAATAATCTATCTATCTATCTATCTATCTATCTATCTATCTATCTATCTATCTATCTATCTATCTATCTATCTATCTAT
>JAODUJ010144541.1:0-11061 GCA_027564615.1 Psolus chitonoides | reverse complement strand
GTGATCAAATCTCGTACGGTTCCCTAGTTATGCTGTTCACAAGCAAAGTCCACACACGAACACCGGACGGATGACAGTCTCGAAAGCAATGATATGGTCATGTCGAAAGGATGGAGGATGTTAACTGGGTAAAGAAGTCTAGGGAGATCACGGTGGCTGGTCACCGGAGTAGAGGTAGGCCACACAAGACTTGGGATGAGGTCGTGCAAAATGACCTGGCGACTAAAGGTATAGACCGTGCCCTTGCCCAGAATAGAGTTGAGTGGAAGAGGGTGTGCCGTCTAACCCATGCTAGCATGTAAAACTGTTTATGATGATGATGTGTCACCGACCACGGGTTACCCTGTCTTTACGGAGGGCAATGTGATGTCACGTGAAAAACCCCTGAAGTCCTTAAAATGATCGAAAAGAACAGACAGCGCCCCTCTGCTCCTTGAGGAGGATACTAGTCAGGACAAAATCTAACAAAAGGCACTCCTAATTTTCGACTGTCATGCTAAGGCAAGTCTGAAACTGCACGAAATGTGGTCAATATGTGTGTTCACCAGAAATGTTGAATGGTCTTAAAAATACCCTAAAAACTACATTCTTCAACATCAATGGTCTATCTTGCAAGCAGGATAAATTTCCATGGTCTTCTTAAAAGATGAGACATCATTGATCAATAGTCCAGTGTAGCCATTCTCTAACGGCAGCATATCGAGGGTTAAATTTGTCAGTTTTCCATCGCTCTCTGTCGTGTCCATCTCATCTCCTCCCCCTTCTTCGAGTGGCCTTGAGTCAGATGAAGTTTCTGGGAGGTTAAACTGCTCATGTTTGCCGACACCGATCACCTGAGAGATAATGAGACGGGAAAATTAAACTGAAGGAATTCTCGGCAAGTTGTTGGAGATTTAGAGATCCCTTGTGTCCATTGAATATTAAAAGGACAGTACAACCAAAAATGAAAACTCGATTTCCCCATGTGATATCGACTACCGTTCTTGAGATACCTAATTTCTACTATTTGTCCATTTAGCTGACAAAACTGTTTAGCATCAATCTGATAATAATGTTGTCATTCTTCTATATAGTGCATGATCCAAGAGGATCTCAATGAGCTTTTCAGATAGATATTACCCCGGATCATCATTAACCGGATAAAGACCGTGCCCGCACCCCAGGTGCATGTTCGCTCACAAACTAGTACACCCTTGGCAAGCAACTGCAATGGTGCCACCGTCTGTTACGTCACAGCTACCCATTTTCACCTGAGTGGACACAATGCAACAGTCCGACCAGACCTCGATCCCTGGATCGAGAAACCTGCGCCATGACCCCTTGACCATTAATGCCCTCTTATGATGTCACAGTCACACATTGGTTACAGAAGCCTATGTATTTCTTTATAATACTATTTTTTCCGTGAAATTATTTGATTCGGGAATTTTCAGTGGAGCAGTCACTATGCTGAGAATTTATACTCTTCAAAGACATTGAGAACTTTGAAATAACCTTTCAACTTAGTATTAGTTGAATTATAAAGTCTTACAAAGAACTTTTCAGCTCAAGTGGAACAAACTATGACATCACTATAGAGATTTGAATAAACTTCAAAAACCAATATCTCCATAACCGAACATGTTATTGCAATGGGACTTTCACCATCAAGTTTAGGTTTTCATCCTCTTAATTATCAGAAGTTTTCATTTTGATTGGACTGTTCTTAATCTACGAGCAGGGGTCAATGGCAATATACAGCATGCCTTAATTGTCATTTTCCCAAACATTGAAAAGAGAAGGTTTGAACCAGTGTTCCATCCATGACATGGCTTTATAGTGCTCCTGGAATGAAAGTCCACTACTCAAGAAGGCTATAGCACCAATGTGATCAATCTATGATCAAATGGGTTCTTCAACAGGACTTCCAGTTAATATCTCCCTCAACCTCAAACTCTCTGAACACTAAAAGAGAAGGCTAAAGCTAGGTGCCCACCTTGAGATGTCCGCAACGTTGCGGAACATTGAAGGTGAGCATCAAATGTTTACAAAATTCGCAACAATCGGCAGTGGATTGCAACCACTCTGCAATGAAATTTCTGCAAGGCTCCGCAGTGACTGCAATCCCTTGTGGAGACTTGCGAACCTTGTGAACACATGTGGAAGCCCGGTGCCCACCTCACGTATTGCTGCGGAAGCTTGCAAACTGTTGCGATTATGTATAAAAAATGGTCACGTTTTCCGCGAAGATTCCCAAGATGGGCATCAAAAATCCGCAAGCTATTAATAGAACGCAATGAATTGCATGCGGCCTGCATATGGTTGACTGCGGAGGTTTATCGCAAGCTTCCGGACTGCGGAAATCGCAAGGTGGGCACCTGGCTTAACACTGTTATTCAACCATGAACACATTTTTGATTACTTGCTGCAGGCTAAAGTAATCTATGCGGTCACGACAATGTGTGTGTGCGTGTGTGTGTCTGTCCGTGTGTGACACTTGCTTGTAACCACTTTTTCTCAGCAGTGCCATGGTGGATTGATGTCATACTTGGTATATAAGTTGCCCATGGTGAGTAGATGATTCCTATTGATTTTGAAGCTTAGTAGCCCCTAAGTTTGTACATGCTGAACGGATGCATTGGGTGCTCATGGTGAGTAGATGATCCCTATTCATTTTGGTGCCAATCTCATTAATTTTCATGAGTGGGCGGGGCTTAGGAGCAATTTCTTCAAATGTGAATATCTCAGCAACCGAATGTCTGATTTTGTTCAAACTTGTTTTGAAGGAGAGGTACATGTTTAGGTTAATAACTTATTGTACCTCATTAATATTTATGAGGGGCGGGGGCCAAACGTAATTTCGCTGAAAATTGCTCGTAACCACATTATCTCGGCAGTGCCATGGTGGATTGATGTTATACTTGGTACATAAGTTGCCCATGGTGAGTAGATGATTTCTATTGATTTTGGTGCCAATCTCATTAATATTTATGAGTGGGCGGGGCTTGGAAGCAATTTCTGCAAATGTGAATATCTCGGCAACTGTACGTCCAATTTTTTTCAAACTGGTTTTGGTGGCATTGATAGGAGGTGGGAACATGTGTAGGTTAGTGATATATTGCATCTCATTATTGTTCATGAGGGGCAGGGCCAAATGTAATTTCGCTGAAAATGGCTTGTAACTATGTGATCTCAGCAGTGGTACAGTTCATACTTGGCACATAGATTACCCATGTTGAGTAGATGATCCCTAGTGATGTTGGTACCAATCTCATTCATGAGTGGGAGGGGCTTAGAAGCAATTGCTTTAAATGGGAATATCTCGGCAACCTTATGTCTGATTCTGTTCAAACTTGTTTTAGGGGCATTGGTAGGGTACATTTGTAGGGTAGTAACTTATTGCATCTCATTAATATTCATGAGGTGCGGGCCAAATGTAATTTCGCTGAAAATTGCTTGCAGCCACGTGATCTCAGGAGTGCCATGGTGGATTGTCATTCTTGGGTAATGGATTGCTCATATTGAACAGATGGTCATTATCGCAATGTGAATATCTTGGCAACCGTATGTTTGATTTTTGTTCAAACCCGTTTGGCGGCATTGATAGGAGCTGTGGTTCATGTGTAGGTAAATACCTTATTGCAACTCATTGCCAATCTCACTAATAATATTAAGGGGGCAGGCAGGGCTTAGAACCAATCCTTATATTGTCAATATGAACTTGGGAACCTTATTTCTTATTTTTTTTAAAGTATCGGTAGCACTTGTGAGGGTGGGATATGTTTTTAGCATGGACGTCAACAGGTGTCAAACACTGACACCTGCATCGGTACCAATGCAGTGTTGTCTGTTTGGTTATAGCAAGATGTGGCAGCATACAAAAGTAATAAATTATTGGCCATATACTAGACTGAAACTATGCTCTTCAAAGAGGCAAGTAATCACAAAACCTTCTTGGTTTTCTGATTCTCAGGGAACTTTAGGAAAATACTAAGTGTCAGGTAAAACTCAGGGAATTTTTCCTGTGAACACGGAGGTAGGTATCATTTTCAAGTCTTTGGCATGACCTGGCCCAGAGTCAAACCTGTGACCTCCCGGGCTGCAAGGCTGATGCTCCGACCACTTAGCTGAGCCAGTCGATAAATTTGGAAATATTTCTCATGGTAGTTTGGGCATTACTCTGGAAAATATCAGGGGAATTTCAGGGAAATGATTTCAGGGAATTTTGTCTACATCGATTACTGGGAACCCTGGATTGGTGTTCATCCATGACATGGGGTTTGTTATTGTTTTGTACAGCAGGCAAGATTCAACGAATAGGCGAAAACATGCAGTATTGGCGCATACTTCACAAAAAAAAATGAAAAGAGTGGGGGGGGGGGGGGGTGGGCATGCCAATTCTGATGCAGGCGACGAATATTCAAGGTGGGTGCCAAATTAGGTGTTATGTGCTTGTAACCTTTACTTGACACTATCTAAGCGGAGTGCCACAATAGGTTTATGCGTTGCATACAAAAAACATTTGTGCTAATACACCACCTAGATTGCCGGAAATCACACTTCCCCGGCCAGATATAAAGATGGATCTATAAATGTTTTATGGACCTTTGTAACAGCTAAGGTCATATAGATTTTTCATAGATTTACTTTCATCTGCTGTTACCCATGGCTTTTTTTTTGCCCTTTCCTGCAAGCTGACAACATTTACCAGCAACCAGGCTCCCGAGATCCCCATTTTTTTCTGGCCCTGGAAATGGAAATGATCTTTATTGATACTTAGTTTAGGCATTTTGGGCTATCCTTAATACTCTGTCTTGTATTCTATTTCATATCTGTTATGACTCTCAAATCTCTCTTTCATATTTCTTGTAGCCTATGTTGTTTCATATGTGATAGTAGTACCTAATCTGTCCACCCCCTCAAAAAATAGAATAGGTAGTAACAATTCATGTCATAGGCAGTAAAAATAACCGGTTATCGGCTCTAAATGAACCTGCATGAACACATGGTTTTATAGGGTTCTTTGATAAGCTTACACCAATCAATGCTAAAAGATTACATGGTTTCGAAGGTTTCCTTCATGGGTATTACAGTGAATTGCCTAAACCTCAATACTGAAGAGTAGTATCGGTGTATTAACACATGGTTTTATAGAGTTCCTTGACGTTCCTTACTCTTAATACCCTCTTTCAAATAGAGGAGGCACTCTTTCATACATTGTCACATGGTTTCTGGTTTCCTCCATGGGCATTACAATAAATTGCCTAAACCTCAAAAGTGAAGAGTAGTATTGGTGTATTAACACATGGTTTTATAGAGTTCCTTGATGTTCCTTACTCTGAATACCCTCTTTCAAAGAGAGGAGGCACTCATTCATACATTGTCACATGGTTTCTGGTTCCTTGATGGGCATAGTTCTGATTTACTGCAGAAATCCCACACATTGAAGGGTCACAGCCCTTAAATTTCACTCTCATCTGTGTGCTGAGCTACATGTCTCTTTCCCTATTCCAAAAGTCCCTCCATATGTCCATCATGACAGGTACCACTCCCCCATGCAATCTGACAAGGGACCACACCCTCTTTCCTGCTGAGCTTCATACAGCTGTCCCTGTTCTAAAGATCTCTCACATCATGAAATGTACCACTACCCCCCCCCCACAGCACTACCACTGACGAGGGCCAACAACCCCTAATAAATGTCATATGGTTTACTACCTGTGTGCTAAGCTTCCGATAGCTTTCTCCAGTCTGAAGGTGTTTACCAAGGAAATCCCTCACACCTTGAAGAGTAAGTTTCTTGAGATATTCCACCTGTGTATGAAATTAAAATAATGTATTAAACAACGTTTCACATGAAGCTACCAATTGATTAAACCTTCCATTGATACCTTTATTTCTAAATAATATTGTAATTTGTTGGATGTGGAAGTTTTGAACTTACAAATTGCTTTGATTTGGATATTCAACACAACAATAGAGCTCAGGAACGCACATACTGATATTAGTAAACCTGAAAACCAAGAAAGTTTTGTGATTACTTGCCTCTTTGAAGTGCAGTTTCAGTCTGGTATGGCCATTAGTTTATCACATGAGTTTGAACAAAATTGGATATGCGGTTGCCAAGATATTCACATTTAAAGAAATTACTTCTAAGCCCGCCCACTCATGAATAATAATGAGATTGGCACCAAAATCAATAGGGATCATCTACTCACCATGGGCAATCCATGTACCACGTATGACATCAATCGACCATGCCACTGCTGAGATAAAGGTGTTACAGGCTTGCTGTCACAGACCAACACACAGACAGACCGACAGACACACACATACACACGCAGTCGTGACCACATAAATTACTTTGTCCTTCGGCAAGTAATCAAAAAGTACCCCAAGAGTGCCCTCTCTTTTGGTCATACTGTGTACATGTATGACACACTGACCATACATTGCCTTGTTGTCACAGTTATTTGCATTAATATGCATGGTTATCACATGGACGGCCCAGTATGGGTAAAAAAAAAGCAACTGATGTGAACTTTATTTTAATTGAAGAAAAATTGTCATTTTTTCCCTTTTCTGGACAACCAACTTTTCTTTCGGACAATGCAAACAGGTAGACAGGTTGTCCGAAAGACAGAATTCGGACAACTTTAAAATTGTCTTAAAATCGAGGCCTGTAATTGCTTCATGGATCTGACCAGGGTCTGCTGTACTTACAGGTTTGATGTCGCTCACCAGCTCCTTGAATCGCATCTTGAAGCTCATCGAGTTCAACCTAGGGACGAGCCTCTTGATACCACCAATCTGTAGATAAGGTAAAACCAGAAAGGATTAGTGATCCTTGCTAAAAAAAATCGATGGAATGGTTTCTTCAAAATCACTGGAAATTCTATATACTCATTATGGGGCATGCACACCAAGTAAGAACTTGATTTGACCAGGTATGGTTGAATTATCGTGTTAACAAGATTTTCAGTCTTTGAACTCTGTTGATCTCACATGACCTCTTCCAATGTACTCATAATGAGGAATGTACATACCAAGTATGAACTTGACCTGCCCAGGCATGGTTGACTTAATGTGTGTACATGATTTTCAGTCTTGGGCCTTCATTGACCTCACATGATGATAACAAGAGTGAGCATGGACTTATGATAGGAAACACATACTCCAAGCTTGAATGTTTTATGACCAGGCATAGTCAAATTAATGTGTTTACAAGGTTTTCAATGGTTTGACCTCTGTTGACCACAGATGACAGTTCCCAAAAACAACAGGGATCATTTACTCATAATGGGGAATGTACACACCGAGTATGAACTTGATTTGAACAGGCATGTTCGACTTAGTGTGTTTACAAGCAAAGTGTTACACACATACACACATGTGCATACACACAATTACATACATATGCCAGCAGGACTGCATAGTTTCTTTTCAACTTCCAGCAAGGAATCAAGAACAAATCATTTTAATCTCCTCTCCCTGACTGAAATGTACACTCAGTGAGGTCACTTAAAGAGGGGAGACCTCTTGGAAAATAATCTACTGGTAAGAGTTTGTTGATCTATAGAACCCTCATTTCTCTAATATGATGATAGATTGTTAGGCTGCCCCACGTCCTTGGAACAAACTTCCGACTCGTGTCAAGTTTGCAAGTACATTGACTGAGTTCAAGAGTTACCTCAAAAATTATCTCTTTTCTCTTGCTTTTAAGTAGGATTGTCTTTTCTATAGTTGTTTGGTGGGGGTCTTTTTTCGGTTGTTATAAGATTCTTTCTTTATCAGCGCCATGAGCACCTTGTTTGGTGGATTTGAGCGCTATATAAGTTTTCATTATTATTATTATTATTATTGAGATACAGGTGCGAAATGGGGCACTTGTTCTACACAGTTAAGAGTGGTATTGGAGGACAATGATCGCTATATTCCGCAATGCACACATTTTAGAAAGGGGAGGAGGGGGCAGGGCCCCATGGATCCGCCCCTGGTTAGGAATTCGGTAAGTGTTGTATGGACTAGCAAATCGGGGTTTTAGATGTAGAGGGAAACGTTTGCGAGCGCCAGGAGCGTGGAAGGAGCAGATCTTCAAAATCTAGATTTTGTTCTTATCGCGTGCGAAAGTCGCGTCGGGATTCGGGATTTTCAAGCGAAATCGGAATAATCCCGAATCAATCGGGATGGTAAGACACTCTGGATTAATAACAGGTGTAACCAATGTCTAAGAAACCGCTATCTTTTTGCTTAAAAACATCCCATAATCAGGCAAAACTGGTGGATTTGTTTGAACATAATCGTTTACCGACTTGTCTAATCAGGGAAATGCTACTCTCATTTAATACAGATGTATTATAATAGTGTAGGACTGAAAGATAGCAGAGCATGTAAAAGTTCTTCATCAGTTTATCCTCATTTATAAGGTTTTCTTGCCTATGTTATTCAAAGTTGTTCAAGTCTCTTTTTGAAACATCCGATAGCAAACTATGGTAATTGCCATTCGGGTTGGAAATCGTCCACCGAAAAACTTGAAGGGCGTGTATCACGAATGAAAATCACATGAGTTCTGGCCCCATCTCCCCAAAAAAATCTTCAATTAAAGTACCAAAGGAAAGGAAAGGATGCAGGTTTATAGTCGAGGACCTTCTCACACGACTTGCGTCTTCTTCTAAAGCAGAAATAGTTATAGATTACAACTGCTATAGAAGTATAGCGAACTATAGCCAGGGCGCCAGGTTACCTTATTATAATGTCTCTTCTGGTCGTAGATTTCGGGTCAGTTGAAAATGAAATTTCAACTAGGCTACTCAGGAATTAAACTGGCTGTAAATCCTTATAAACTAATTGATCAAACGCTCTAAGCTGCCCAATCAATACTACTTCACTGCAGGTTCGGTTTTTCAATTACTGGGGATATCGAATACAGGTCAGGGTCAGGCTGAGAAGATTATCAGATTGCATTTATTTCTCAGATTGCCTTATTTTTGTACGAAGCTCGCAAAGTAATTGTAAAAAACAAGACAAGCACCCCCCCCCCCCATCAAAACACCTTACTGCGTGAATAAATTTAGGTTGTAACATCCGATCTTTGGGTTTTGATCGGCACATTCAGCACTATCGAAACCAGATGATATGACAAGACAAGAAGAGCGCGAAAAACTTTGGTTATCATGATAATCACGTTTTGAACGGCACATTCCCCACAAGTGATACCACACGAAAGCAAAGGCAACTAGTAAACTGCGAGCGCGACCAAAAAAAAGAGTTGTTATATTGGCATTCTATCAACAGTCTGAAAAGGGGTGAAACGGTGATGTTTTTCTATGTATTAAATTTCCTTCACTTTCGTATGAGCTGGAACTGCCGCACTCAAATCAGATTGACCAAGATTGGGGGTGAGACACTCCCAGACCCTAATCTAGCGACGTCCCAAATCGTACCGATAACATACCTACACGCTAGACTACCATGTATAGAACGTCTCTCCGAGGGGAGACGTAACATGAGAACATGAGGAATCGCGATAATTAAAATATTAGATCCATCATCAAGGGTTTGGTTTGGCATGACCAGGGGGTATAGACCAGGTGTGGTCAGGGGTCATGTTCCCCACTGTTTGAAGGAGCTCCCATTGCCTTCAATATTTTCACACAGTAAATTTCCCATAACTAGCTCAATTTTACCCCCTAACCGACGCACACTTTTGAAAACGGATGTATACACCCATGAGTGACGACCGACTACCCAATTCCCCCGGGCCCTCACGCACCTCCAGCTTATCTCTATTCACCCCTGATGTGCCATATGCACCCCGGTTGGGAATCACTACTGTTATGGCTAACCCTTTGAAAGAGATATTGCTGTTGCCAATCGTAGCCAATCCTTTTTTTCTACCACTGTCCGGTTATTTATTTAAATATTACAATACAACAATACAATGACATTGCACATAACGTATATAACGTAGGATAAAGATCCTTTTCTTATATTTAACATTCTAGCTAAAAGTAGCCAATTCTAATGGCGAGCCACACACTCTATGCCTCCCATTCTCTCTCCTCTGTTGTTATCTCATCGCCCCGAGATGAGATATTGCAGTTGATTTGCTGTTAGACCTATGAACACCATAGCAACGGTTGCCATGGTAACTATAGATACATAAGGGGTACCCTATGGTGAAGTGTCAGATTTTTGATGGTTTTTTGGCCGATTAACTTCAATCTTGGTGAACCAGTAAGACAGAAGCTAGCATCATATGTAAATAAATCTAAGATAATAGAATTGTGGAATTTTTGGGTAAAATCTGTCTTTTTGGTCATTTTTTTCGCTAAGTTTTTGGAGCATAACTACAAAACCGCGTGGACAATTGATCTCAAACTTGGTAGAGCGTAAAATCTTCATGAAAATTTGCAACATTTATAACATTTATGTTAAAAATAATAGAAAACATGACATTTTGGGGGGAAATCTGAATTTGTAGTCAATTTTGAGTAAAACATATTGTTTTTCAGGCATAGATCAAAAACTGAATGACCGACTAGCTTCAAACTTTGTAATGTCGTAGAAGCCAGGAAAAAAAGCTTGAATTGTTTTTAAAAAAAATCATCAAATTAACAGAAAATGTGAACAATTTTGGGGTAAAAGCAGTATTTTTGTTAATTTTGGGGGGTAAAATATATATTTTCAGTCATTTTGGAGGAAGGATGGATTTTCAGACATAATTAAAAAACTGAGTGGCCCATGTCCTTGAAATTTGGTAATGAGTACCAAAACTTCAATTTCTTACCAAATTTATATAAATTTAATAGAAAATGTAGACATTCTGGGGTAAAATTTATATTTTGGGACATTTTGAGGAGAAAATATTGTTTTTCGGACATATATCCAATGTTGTATGACCAATTAACTTTAAACTTGGTAATGAGGTCTGAGCCAGGACAAAATGTGGAAGTTTTGGGGGTAAAAGCTATATTTTCGTTCAATTTTTGGGGGGAAAATATTATTTTTTAGAAAAAGATCAGAAATCGTATTATTTGATTTAAAAGCACATTATATCTTCACGGACATTGCACAAGATTT
>JAODUJ010144430.1:0-11061 GCA_027564615.1 Psolus chitonoides | reverse complement strand
AGTTGATTTTGGTTGTGCAATACAGTTTACAATATACACCAACTGCCACAAAATAGCGTTTGAAAAGCCAAACATGTATAGGCCCCGGGCCCCAGAACACCGGCTGTGGGCCTCTGTTCTAGCGATTTTGGACCCTTCAGGCTAAAACCGCACACCCGACCACCCCCGTTCAAAAATCACGATCCGCCTCTCGTTTATTCAAAAATATAAATTACCTATACATGGGCAGTAAAACCAGGAGGCGGGAGTAGTGTCGTAGCCAGACGGTGGTATGGAGGAGCTTGTGACCCCTGAGGTAATGCTTGTGAGACTACCTGGTACCCCCTGCGGACAAGTCTGGCTATTCCGCTGGCGGGGAGTAAGAGGGCACATGTACTCTCTTTTCCCAATTGCTTTTCTTAGTCAAATACGCCTCTTTCCCATTGACATACCCCTACAGTTATAGAAATGTGCCCCAGGTTCGGAATGTTACCCCCAGACTAAAACTGCATCTGCAGCCCCTGCATGATCACATGAATCCAACCATACATCCAAGTATTTGCGCACAATAGGGTAATATGCCATTGTACTCGTACTCATGACTTTGCGCTGGCTATTTTTCAAATGAAGCACTCGTACTCGTACTCATCGGGAGGGTACTCGTACTCGTGGTTTTGTACTCAAACTACAAGTCTGCCCCACACACATTCTAGTTAATTTGCCACACCTGTTGTTTCAATTGAAACTCAAACCAACCTGTTCTTGTAACTGTAACATGAATAAGCTACGGCTTATTCATTTCTGGTATATCCATAATTCAGTTACGTTAACTCTATAGAATGCAGGAATAAAAAAAAATCGTTTCTCAGGTTTCAGTGTTCTTTATAAAAAATTACCTTAGCAGCAACTTCAAAAGCGTATCCTATGTAGGATTGGTATATGGATTGGAAACGTCACATGTTTTAAACCTCTGCCATCGTACCTCAATCACATGATATAGGCAAATTCAGGATTACCCAGCATAGCTACCCACAGAGAAACATTGCTTCACAGAGTTCATTGTACTGTATTGTTTTTGATGTGGATGAAAAACCAGTTGATTTTGGTTGTGCAATACGGTTTACAATATACACCAAATGCCACAAAATACAACATAGCTACAATTTTATTGTTTTGGGATTAATTTGCAAGAAAAATGCGCCAAAAATATTCTTTGCGTGTGCGGGTGCGTGCAGTACAGCATTAATCTGATTGCATAAAACCATTGCATTACGTTGAAATCACGTCTGTAATTTCAAAAATATCTAAACAGTTTGTAACTACCATTTAAGTTGTACTTCATGAACTTTTATAGATTATCCAGCTTGTTCTGACGACGAGTTTTATTGTGATAATCAGCAATGTATACCAAGATCGGAGCGATGTAACTTGAAGGTTGACTGTGAAGATCGGTCAGACGAGAATTATTGCGGTGAGTGAAAGTATTATGTTTTACCTTCCGCGCCTATAATGCAAGGGGAACCACATATACACATTCACGTACTTTCCATCTGATTGCTCCCATCTGTATTATATTCAATCTCATTAATAAAATGCACAGCTTTTTCGGGTATTTACCCTTTAGCGCACCGCGCCCATTTCACGTGGCCTTTTGTTTTGCCGCATTTCGGTAGCGTCATACTCCAGCGCCTCTGCAGCCTCCTGCTCAAAATCCGCGGTCGTAACGCGCAGTGACGAGCTCCGCGTGGCCACTGGCCAGCTGAAGAGGCTGGTGTCGTACACACCCAGACGTGCGACCACGGGTTAGAGAGGACTCAATAGGGTTCAACCAGATATTATATAACATATCAGTGGATCTGCTTTGTCCGTTTGCCATTTAACATGGTCCACTTTACCCAAAGATTCAGCGCAAAATCAATCACCGTGCATTGTTTCCAATGGCAAACAACTCTGAACTCACCCATAGCTTACAAGAACATTCCTTCACCAAACATGCCTGACGAGCCTTTGGGTCCCTATCCAACATAACTTTTATTGTAATGTGTAAAAAATCATTATTGTATATATCTATATATATTCCCCTATGTAAGTTCTGCAAACTCGACATGAAACTCAGAATACAAAATGTGATCTAACAAAAATTGACCTAATTTGATGTACCCAACTGATGTTAGAGATGGTGTGTTATTCTGAAAATACTATTTGAGCATTTTGTTAAATTCTTTATTTTATTATTATTTTAGTTTACCCTTATAAATACATTTCATTGTTATTTTTAGATAGTTCTTCAATGAAGCTGAATATCTTTCAGATTTTGTTTAAATATGTTTTTGCAATTCTTCAGATTCATCGGCTGGTAATTTCCAATGTTTTTCTGGGAGGATTCTTCCCGCCAATAGACAATGTGACGGCTACAGAGATTGTCCCGGTAAAAACTGGGAAGATGAGCCTCCAGAATGTGGTTAGTTATAGGCTATTGACATATGATTTAGCATTCATTATATTTATCATATGTTTGTATAGGATATGTAATGAATATATTATTTTACTTAATGTCTATTATGTTCGGTTTCTAGATATCTTTTAATCATAACTTTAAATACAAAACTTTAAATTGCACTTTGTCCCCATTCATTTTGAGAACAAACTTGCACCCCTGATATCACCTTTCATCAACTGAGAATGAATAATTAAATACAATGCATTTCAAATTCACAGATTACTTTCTGGATGGGTTCTCTTGCAACATGACTTCACAGTTGCCATGTCAAAATGGAGCATGTGCAGATATCAAATCCCTGTGTATAATGGAATATGACGAATACGACTACCTAGATGGATGCCGGGATGCTGCCCATTTGTTGCAATGTGGTAGGTTACGAAATTGAATAAACACCATGTGTACTTATTAGCGTGGCAAGAGAAGGTGGCGGATGATGAACAGATGCCACAACAGTGCCAGCACCTTACTTTAGGGTCACCTTTAGTATAAAGTAACCTGGACACTTTATAAATACTATCCAAAGTCATGTTATTTTGATTGGTATTCCATGGGTGATGTGTGATTGATATGTATATGCCACGTCAATTAAAACGTTTTTCATACAAATGTCCTTTTAACCCAACCTAACCACTTCAAACTAAAACCCTCACGAATTTCATGAAAAGTGGTTATTATTTTCATTCTTGTGTTTCTATACAGATTCATTCATATGTCCAATAGATCATTTTAAATGTCCGAACTCTTACTGCCTCCCAGAGAGATATAGATGTAATGGAGAACTGGATTGTCCATATGGAGAAGACGAACAGAATTGTGGTATGAAAATTTGTTTTGGCCTGATACAGGTTATAAAGGTTAATCTAGAATATTCTAGAATGTATCATTTTCGATTTCAAGCCGCACGTTCGGCAAGAGTAACACCACAACAAGCAGAACATACAGTAATGTCCGCGAACATTTTCGGGGTATTTGTCCAATCTTGGGTGAAGAACGGTAGCCTACACCTGTCATTAGTGACACAATATGAAAAGGAAACGCGACACTACTGCGCGTGAGTGCGCGAAAATTGTTGGCGTCAAATAGATACCAAATGACAAGACAAGAACATGCCGACTGCCGGACTCTGATTTTCCAACTATTCATAAATTCCTGATCATTAAAAAAAAATTACCCGAAGGACTTTCAACCAAAAGCTATGGTTTTCAAACCAGAATTTTTTTGATTGCCGCACTCCAATTTTCCAACCTTATCCTGCTCATACAAAAGTAAACAAAAAAGCATCGAGGTTTCAGCAATTTTTTTTCGGTTTTCACAGTTTCCGACTGCCGCACTATGATTTTTCAACTGTGTTGTCAATTAAACAAATATTGGGGGTGAGACAACCCAACTCCCTGCCTCGTCCCTGAGTACTGAACACCATTATGAGGGGGAGGGCAATACGATGCAAATGGTGCAATACTTTGCATGGGCGTACAGGCTTCAGTTTTTGCCCGAAAAATTTAATATTTGCCCGAATTTTTAGAAAGGCAAATTTATCTCAATATTCTATTTTGAAGGCATATTTCCCAGAAAAGTCTATAAAAATGTAGTGTTAGCTACATTTTCGTATACTTTTCTTGGACGTGAGCCTTCAATAGGGCAAAAATCTGCAATTATTTTGTTTTTATTCTCTCCCCTCTGCCCGTAAAACGAGGGCGGCTGCCCCAACAAGGCCCCCGCCCACCCGACCCCCGGGTCCTTTGCCTATGTCCGAATTACATGAGTGTTCGTTACATTTGACTACAAGCCTTTTATTTATAAAAACGGAACACGGTTGGAATTGTCGTGATATATTCTTACCGCCGATTCAGGGTGGTTCCACGGTCCTCCGATTTTTCTTCGCGGCCCAAATTTGAGCCGCGTTCCACAGTTTGCGGACCGTTGTTCACCAATGAAAATTTAGGATAAAGTTTCTCTTTAGCAGTTTAACGTGAGAAAGATTGGTAAGAAAATGATGCAATATTAGGCCATGCTGATTTTCATTGTTTTTCTAGAATCTTACCATTGTTCCCAGGGTTCATACAGATGTCACGATAAAAAGCAAACAGTATGCCTACCGCAAAAAGAAGTATGCGATGGAATAATGCATTGTGACGAGGGAGATGATGAATTATATTGTGGTAAGTAATAATACCATCACTTAATTCAAAACTGGTTAAATTAACGATAATTACGATGTTTTGTGTTTGGCTTGTCAACATTTTCTCACATGTCCATGTTTAGTATCTCAAATATTTAAAAGAATTGATATTTTCCCTGTGGATTATGTCGTAGCATGTCTCATTATATTCATTTTGCTCTTCAAATATCACAAAAATATACAAAGGAATATAATAGATAAGAAGAGAAAAATGACTCACATCATCATTTCTGGGCCAAATTTCGTAAAAATGTTGTGGACAATTTCTCTACATTATGGACAAGTGCATAAACCGTGTGACTTATTATCTTCAAATTATTCAATAAGTAAACTCATAATAGAGCTTACATTGCTGAACAATGCAGCACTGAAAATGCCCGAGTTCGAATCCCACTCGGGTCTCCATGCTTGCTCCTCAAAAAGCTTTCCGGCGGTTGCTGATGGTTTAACAATTTGTGGTTTCGTCAAAAATCTTCACTTCATTTGTTGATGGTTTCGTTATGAAGCGGGAAGCAATTAATTATGAAAATACTAGGTTTATTGGTTAGGTTTGGCAAGGCTGTCTTACAGTGGTGACGGACAGGTTGATACCATCTCTCCCAGCATTTAGTAAAGTGGCCGAAGGTTGATAGTTTCACTCACGTCTATCGGTTGGGAACGTTAACTCTATAACCTACGGCTGTCATTGGACATGGGGAATTTGAGCAACAATGGCCGGAGAGGCGCTTAAGACAGCCCCTTTTGTTTGTAACATTCCGGTAGCGTCACGCCGCAGCGCCCCTGCATCCCCGCGCTAGAAATTCCCTTCCGCTACTCGCAGTTTCGAGCTTGAAAGAGGTATGGTCGCATTTGACCCAGGCGTGGTCTAAAGAGTTATACTATGCATGCTATGGGCAGTCGCAGGCAAACACACTCTGCAAAGTGCACGTCGTGTTTCCATGGTTACTACAAACACAGAATAATTTTTCGTTAAATGGCAATCTTGGGAGCAAGATTAGTGTAATAGATACGCGCCTGCCTCGTTACACTCTAAACACTGTTTGAAAAGATGATTTTTCTAAGATTTTATTATTTTTTTAATCAACTGAGTGAAATCCTTGATTCAAATCAACCTAATTTAAATCGGGCACCCCTGTCTTTTGGAGTCATCAGCAGTGACTGCGGTTTTTTTTTAAGTAGGGTCTAATCATTGAAGCGGCGCAATATATTCAAGAAAATAACATAATTTTTTCCAAGATCATATATTGATTACTGATAACATAAACATATCAAACTTGACACTGCAAACTGTAATAATAAGCGTGGTGTAGCCTACGGGTCAAAAACTGAACACTGCACTAGACATGCAACCAATGATAGAAATACAGCAGTTAACACGATGCTGTGAACTTAGTAAACACGTAACCATGACGCCAATAAAGATTAATTTACTTCACATTATCAGGTTGAAACGTTGTTAGTATCGTCTCATTTATAATAACAAGAGATAAAAATGTAAAATCGGTGTGGTATGTTTGTGACTAACGTCTAATTTAGGAAAGTTTTAGATAAGTTCCGTCAATATAGAACATTAGAGCAAGTATGACATCAGCAGTGTTTACCTCTGACCAACCCTTCTCACATAATGAAGCCGCAAATGAGATCTCAACTTTTGGTAAATTATCTGTCGAACAGTCGAAGTGTGGGAAGTTGTCTTAGGGTGTGGAATGAAACATTGTTGCCTCAATCCACCCGATGTCCATAGCTATGAACATCGGCTGCTCAATCCTGCACCAACTTGGTTGATCAAAAGCTGTGTGGCACTGTCAGAGACCAGCCAGTTTGGAATCTTTCCCTGCATTTTAAAAATACGATAGTCAAACCTATTATAAAAAACCTAGATTCCAATGTTATGAGAAATTGTTCACCAGTGTCAACATTTATCAGAATTTACCGTTCATATCAAAGCTAATAATGGAAAGAACTGTTTCAAATCAGATGACATCCCATATTAACTGTGGAAATCTGATAGATCAATTTTTGTGAGCATACCGTACAGGATTTAGCACGAATACTACAGTTAGCCATACTAAGGATAAACAATGATATAATCTGTGTCCTTGTTAAAAAGAGATGTGTTATGTTAGTTTAACTGGATTTTTCAGCAGCTTTTGTCACTGGATCATGATATTCTACTCTCTAAATTGGGCCCCGACTTTTATCTCCGTGCAACGGTTTAAAGTTTATGTCCTACCTAGGACATCGCACACAATCTGTACAAATATTACAAATTACTGCTCGTTCGCATGCTATTTGCCACTGTGTTCCCAAGGCAGCTAGGGATAAATTACCTAAAAGTCCCCCTAACATCATTTTCGAAACTGCCGATACATATGTAACATATACAACCTCAAAATTAGAGGGCGTATACAATCTGTAGCGATATCAATGATTGAATTGAAATGAACACCAACAAGGAAATAGCGTCAACATAATAATTATGCGGGTGTATAGTATTATTAGAGTGTTGGTAAACAGTATTGAGAAGGGTGCAAACCTAATGGAGACAGTTTAAAAGTCGTCCAACCGAAATTATCGCCTTAATGACCGGTTTTAAAGCACAAAAGTGTCTCCCAAAGATATATATATATTTACCTGAATCCTATCTTTGGGAGGCACTTTCAACATACAACATATACAACATGTAAAATCCGTGTATTGGTCGATACGAGAATTAGAGATGTTGAAATTTAAATATATATATATATATAGCCTATATATATATTAATACATTATTTGCATGTCTGCTATTTATTACATCATACAAGTTAGTCAAATAAGAGAATATCTTGGTGAGCCTATTACTAAAAAAGTCTCTTTTTTATGGCGCAACATCCTCGCAGTTATCCGGAGTCAGGACTACATCAGAAAATATATAACACAGCTGCTCGATTGTCTGTCGAGTCAGCAAAAATACGTCAATTTCTTAGATACACAAAGAATTGCACTGGCCAGGGTTACCCATGCATGGACGCATTGAATATGAAGTTCTCATATTAAGCTTCCGAGCAATTAATTCAGGTACACCAGTATACCTTCGTAATGTTCTACACCAGCAACAAGCAAGACGTAGACCAGTGAGATTCCCACCAGCTACAGGTCCCAGTGTTTAGAAGGAAATCAATTGAGACCGAATTTTGTCCCACGCTCCACCACATCTATGGAACGCCATCCTAACACATTTGAGATCCTTGAGCACACTTGACCAATAGCCTATACAGGCGTGGAATTGAAACCTCCTTTTTTGCACGTTGCTGTTAATTATCATCCTTTTTCCCACCTGTAACGTGCCTTGATCAAACTTTTGTTGTAGTAATTATTATTACGGTACTATTATTAATTTACTCGAGAAGTAAAGTGTGAGAATTTTACTGATGCAAGAAATCAGACTAAGACCAAGTTACTGGAAGCTGTAAAAAAAATCTAAATGCACAAAAAGCAGTATCTTTTTCAATTCATAATTTATTTATAATTTATAATTTATAAGAAAATTTTGCGCAATGTCAAACGACAAAATGTGACGAAACTGACAACGAACAATCCATGAGCAACCCCGTCATCATCTTTTATTATGTTCTGTCATTTAACAGATGTTGGCTGCTTCGATGGATGTGATTGTTCTGGATTGTCTTTCATTTGTTCTGAAGTTGAAGCATGGCGACCGGGAATGGCAGCTAAGCTCCCAACAAAAGCCAAACAACTGTGAGTATCAATCTTTTATGTAAATCACTTTGGGAGCAACACTGACGAACAATATCGTGTAATAAAATAGAGGAACATAGGGCATACTATCCAGGTCAAAAGTATAACCCTTTAATTTATATTTTATGTGGGTTAGAATTTGGCCGAGTAAAACATAACATGACATAAAAATATGTTTGCTTTGTTGAATAAATAACCCCTTTAAAAAATGAATCCACTTTGCGACATGCCACAGCTAGATCACACACAGTAGATCATCCCCATCTAATGACATAAATGCAAGAATAACAACATTCAGTTTCAGGTGCTTTACTTCATAGTTACATAACAGTAGGAATATGATGATCACAGTGTATTACTGGGCACAGTGAATCACTCATACATCTTATCAAATAGTAACAGGCTTACTCTTGGAGTAATTTAATAATACAGTTAGGATTACTATCAAGTATACATAATGTAGGTTCACATGGAAATTCATATCTTTCCGCAAACATTGTGAAATTATTTGTTATCCCTGATCCACTGTGCCCGGATCCACTGGGTCTCAATCCATGGTGCCCGACCTAACTTTTCGCACTAAATTGAAAATCATTAGTTTGAAACTTGATCGAAGCGATAGGCTTATGTTTGCTACTTAAACGCTCTATGGACTAATATACCAACAAACATACGATTCTAAAAAAAGAAAAAATTGAACAGAAATTCATGATGAGTCACAATTTATTTATGTTTCACATAACCAAATATTGTTCATTAGCTGCTTGATACCTACATATGTCTAAATATTTGTTATGTGGTTCGCATAGGTACTGAGTAAGGATAATATAAATTACCCTGTGATATACGATAATTCTTCAGATAGGAATTAGAAAATAAAAGACGTAATTCACTGTGCAACACGATTCACTGTGCTCCACCACCCCCTCTGGCCTATCTTGGCACACTTCATTATCGAACATTACTGAGTAAGGATAAGATAAATTACCCTGTGATATACAATAATTCTTCAGATAGGAATTAGGAAATATAAGACATGATTCACTGTGCCACACGATCCACTGTGCTCCACCGCCCCCTCTGGCATATCTTGGCACACTTTACTATCGAACATTGGCAGTTCATTTTTATTTAAGACAACTCCTAGCTGAATAATGTCATGTTCAATGAATAGGCAACTACATCGTGGATGGTACACACATATATCACGAGGGAATAACATAGCATTTCTAATAATTATTATGCGGGTGTATATCTTATGATTCCTATATGACATATGTCAATTTTGACGACCTGATAACTGAATCTTCCAAACGATAATGTACGTTTAGTAACTTTACCAAAGTTACTTTAGTAATTCATTGGCTAATTATAGTAAATTTTACAGGATGTATGTGATAACCAATTACATGTAAAATGTTTTGTAGTTGTAGTTTTATATTTTGCTATCCAGAGTGTACCGATAACAACTGAATTTATTTTCATAATCCTTACAGAGTGTTAAGGGAAATGTCATCATTGAACAGGAGGCGGAGAGATACAGAGAGTAACTCTACGTCTGTTATTATACAAGATGTATTGTACATTGACTTGCATCGCTTCCAATTTGTCCTTCTCGTGTGAGTTTATTTCATGAACTACATGGCCAGTAATCAATTCTTATCGAATAACGCAATATAGTTCATTTAATAACCAATGTAGGTTTCTCTGGAGAAAATAGGTGTGTGTGTGTGTGTGTGTGTGTGTGTTAGGCACCGTCAATCCAAAGTTGGATGTCGCCCTCCATAAACTAAGTAGGT
The DNA here is from genome assembly GCA_027564615.1 of Psolus chitonoides. Classification (NCBI taxonomy): domain Eukaryota; kingdom Metazoa; phylum Echinodermata; class Holothuroidea; order Dendrochirotida; family Psolidae; genus Psolus; species Psolus chitonoides. The sequence continues at coordinate 860 of JAODUJ010144430.1, read as the reverse complement.
GATCATAATTTCTTCAGTTGATATCGTAAGTATACTTACTTTCTAACCTATGCAGAATCTTATCAGATTGTGCTAGCAGTCTGGCCTAATCTTTAATCCCAGGGGTGGTCAGCCCAGCCTTCCTAAAAAGCCAGACTTTACGTCTGGTAGGCCTATGTGTTGGTTGGTCTGAACAATTGTACGCATTTTTCAGCGTTTTTTCAACAACAGTGACAGTGGAGAGTTTCATAGGGTGTTTGTTTGTTAGATCGAGTTCTGTTGAGTTTTGTCAAAAAGTTAGTATTCAGAAGTCCGTAATTTCGAGTGTTATTTGAGGCCCTACGTACAGTGTATAGTATCTACGAACTCATAGCCTATCACACCGTGTATTGTCAGTACGAATTGGACGCGGTTGTTAGACCTTACTTTGTTAGCTGTAGTTGGGTTAGTGACTTGGACATTGTAAATTGCCAAAAAAAAAATCGACCGGGGCTTGTGTACAGCGCTGTTTTTTTTCTCGACCGGGACGTTAAGTTTATTCAAGATGGATCCATGCATAGTATGCCGTAGATATCGGCCATTCACAAATTGGAATATCCATCAACACTGCCCCAGGTGCAGAGCAGGGACGTCCCAGCCGAGCACACCATTGGAGCCAAGGTCTCCGGCGGATCTAGAGGAATCCAGTGGTATACCGACAGTTCAGTCCAACCGCCCGGTTGACGGCCAAGGGGAGGACGAAGATTGGTCCGACGACGAAGATCCACTACCGCCTATCTCCCGCCTATCTCTGAATGAGACTCCGAAACAGGGGTGGCGCCAGCGGGGGGACAGGGGGGCTATAGCCCACCCGTCGGGGAGGTCTAGCCCCCCCATCGGGG
>JAODUJ010144319.1:0-11062 GCA_027564615.1 Psolus chitonoides | reverse complement strand
ATTCTTTAAAATATAATATTGGCATTCAAGATCATTGTTGCAATTTTATAAATGTGATGTCGCATATTAGTAGGCTAGAAAATTGTATTTCGTGGAATGAAATAATGATTTGTGTCTCATGTGATTAGTTTCAATTCAGGTTTGCGGAAAGTTATTTATATTTTTTATATTCCGTCATAAACTCCGGATTCCGTGAGATTTGACTGTTTTTCGTGTCATTTTCATGATATTGTAATTTCTGTGCTCAACTCCCGATTTCCGTGTTTTTTCCCTGTTTTCCGTGTCGCGCCTTCAGACATGCTACTGTCCATTTGGAACACAGCTCGAGTTGAATAGCAAGAATGGTACCATATATTCTCTTTGGGTTTCCACCTAATAATGCAGTGAAATTTTTGCTACAAGTGTTCTTTTTCAATTGGACTAAATTCAAGGTAGATTGTGACATGAAGGATATGAATGAAGTCTGTAAGTCCCATACCAGTTTGAATACAGTTGAACCCTTTGCTGTGTTGGACACCTTTGTACAAGTTTGAACAAACACAGGTACGGGGTATCTGGTGCAGGAAGCTGTTGGCTGATCGTTTACTCGGTTTAAGGAAATGAGACCCTTTTAGGGATAGTGTAGACTACAATAGCAATGCACCTGGGAAGCTGGGAATAATAATAGCTAATGTAGCTTGCATTGTTATATCTTGACCACTTTGGCTTGTTGGTAACTCAACAACACATGTGGTGTCTGAAACTCTGATTTCTGTATAAACTACAGTAGTTAGAAGCACTATATTTTTGAACATGGGAAGTTGAAAAATCATGGCTACAGTATTCTAGGTCAGTAGAAAAGAGATGAAATTCCTAATTAATACTTTTACTGGTAGCATACAGGTAGTACAATTGAGTAAATTCACTCAATTGTTATGAAGGTATTGACCCTTGAAAACACAGTTCTAATTTTGCAGGGCTCAAGCCTGACCCTATTGTATGCCACATTCCGGCAGCGTCATGCTCCAGCTCCTCTGCCGTCCCGTGCTAAAAATTTGCGGTCACTACTCGCAGTTCCGAGCATGGCGTACCCAGGGAGAGAAGGGGATTTGAATCACACCCCAAATGTCTTAATAGGGGTTAAACTCAGCACATATGCATTCTACATTCTGCCGATTCTTGGCTAGAAACGCTCCTGCAGGTGAATGGCCACCTTCCATCACGGCTAAACTGAATAAAGGTAATTAAGTTAACCCTTGAAGACACAACTCCAGGTTCGTAGGGGAGGATCTGGCAGACAATGGCTGAAACTAAGCCAAACTCTATTGTATGCTAGATTTGGGCAGCATCATGTCCGAGCGCCTCTGCCGAAATTCGAAATCCATGGTGACTACTCGCAGTTCCGAGCTCTGCACGGCCAGGTAAAGAGGGGGATATGAATCACATCCCGAATGTGTTAATAGGGGTTAAACTCAGCACCTATGCATTCTACATTCTGCCAATTCTTGGCTAGAAACGCCCCTGCAGGTGGATGGCCACCTTCCATCACTGCTAAACTGAATAAAGGTAATTAGGTTAACCCTTGAATACACAACTCCAGGTTCGTAGAGGGGATCTGGCAGACAATGGCTGAAACACAGCCGAAGCCAAACCCTATTGTATGCCACATTCCGGCAGCATCACGCCCCTCTGCCGCCCCCTGCTCTAAATTCATGGTGACTACTCGCAGTTCCAAGCGCTGCATGGCCAGGTAAAGAGGGCGATGTGAATCACACCCAGATGCCTTATATGGTTGAGGGAGATGCTTCCCACCATTGCTTCCCACACTTTTTTTTATCGGGGATCCATGTTATGTTTTCCCCACACTATATTCACAACCTATTTGTATACCACAACACAATCACTGCTAAAGCTCTGCAACCCAATTATGAAGGAGTTTGAACAGCCTAAAATGATACCTTTGATAAATCCAGAATCAATGACATTACGGGCTTCTTCATCCAGTAACACAACAGGATTTTGCGGTCAAGTTTGTGTGTGTCAGTTCAAATGCCTAGGGTCCATCATCACTGATGTTGGATCAAGAAGTGCACAAACAATATTAGCACTGACCCAGCTAACACACATGTGGGAGAACAGTAGCATCTCAGACTGCTTCACTCATTGGTTATTTCACATCTTTGTGCAAATCCCAGCTGGACACTAACAGCTGAACTAACAGCTGAGGAGATGAGGTGCCATCGAAGGATCCTGACTAAGAAGCTACTGACTAAGAAGCCTGGAGAAGACTGCTGTTCCACTCTTTGTCCTGGCACCCCCACGACCCCAGCAGGCAAGGTAGTGTGTTTCTGTGTGTGACTCTGCTTGCAAGCATGATAAGTCCATGATGCAATCTCAGATCATTTATACTTGGTATGTATGTTCCTCATAGTCAGTATATGATCCCTATTGTTTTTGGTGGAGGTCAAAGGTCACTAGTTCTAAGTCAAATATTGAATAAAACATACACTGTCAGTGTGCACATTGCTTGTAATCACTATACAATATTGAGTGAAGATCATAATTTACCCATAGTGAATACTTGATGGTTTTTAGTGGAGGTCAAAAGTAATCTGAGGTCAACAGAGGTCAAATAGTGAAAACTTGTAAACACCATAACTTGATGAGACAAATTTCAATTGCGTTCATACTTGGTATGTGTGTTGTTCATCATAGTTAGTACATGCTCCCTATTGTTTTTTTTGTGGAAGTCAAAGATCATATGTGAGGTCAACAGAGGTCAAACACTGAAAACATCAGATACCATAACTTAAAAGTCAAACTTCAGTTGAACTCAACATTAAGATGTAGGACCTTCGTAGTAAGTTCATGAAACATGATTTTTCTGTCCTCTAATTGGAAGGGTCCTGTACACATATGAGATTATGAGTACCTTACAAGATATCCCCTGTCACATTTCCCACATAATGTGTTCTTCTCAAATAACAATATTCCAGGCATGGCCAGCCATTAAATAGGATGTGAATTGTTACTGATGTACAATATCATATTAATTAATGGAAATTGTAACTTACAGCATGACATTACCATACCTATTTATACCTGACTACATGTACTGTAGCCTACCGTAATCTGTCGAACTATAGTAGGCTGTTGTGTAATTTCTTACAATTTCAGTGGTGTATTCAGAGGGTGGCAGCACCATTTTGCATTTAGGCCCCATTCACAAAAAATTATCAGAAGCGAGAGATGCCCATTAGGTTCCCTCAGTCCCATTCCCAAGAACGGACATAAGCCAACATTGACAATTGTGCCCCCTCCAGCCTCAAATCCTGGATACGCTACTGAATTTGATGTGTGATATGTGATAAATTCAAATGATGTCTAAGTGAAGTAGCTATGTTAGGTCAAATCAACTGTAATCAACCAAACTGTGATAGGCTCTGATTTCCTACAATTTCATGTGTGATATGTGCCATTTTCAAATGATGTGTGGTACATGATATCGCTGTAGTATGTTAGGTCAAATCAATTTGTCACATCTTACAGTAGTTTGAATACCCAGTTGTTTGAACCATGTGTGACCTGCATTGGCTATATATTGGTTGTTCCCATTCATGAACCCTCCGATAACTCTTCCTGTTTTGATGCTTCAGGGTATCCTGTCCCTAATTATCCTTGAGTGGAATGATTACGTGCTAAAGATTGCCTCAGATTATACAGTATAACAATGTCTGTAGCAGTGTTTGAATTACGCGCTGTAGCACAGCAAAAGCTACACAAATGAGTGAAATTGCTACACAATTTCCAAAGTGAATTGCTGTTTTTTGTACACAAAAGCCTGTATAGGTAGATTATCATTTTGGCCAATTGCTACACGAACATTTGTAAGGAAAAGTCACAATCCCATTGAAAGAAAACACTGTCCTGCATTATATACTGGCATGTTGGCATCCAACGAGATCGAAGCTTCGCGAGACCGAAGGTCAGCGAGAGGCTGATAAAGCACTTAGACTTCAGAATATTAAAGTTGGTCAAATAAGATTTTAGTAACAAGAAATATTTTATTAGTAATAGTTTCGGTCTCGCGGACCTTCGGTCTTGTGGACTGAAATCACTGGCCTTTGCTCTCATATTTCAACACATGTTTGTCATTGTTTATAGTACTGGTATGCTACATGTGTAGGCCTCATACTAGATTTTTTTCTCGAACATCCGAATTTTTTTCCTGACCTTGGTCTTGAAACAAATATTTTGTTTAAAGTTGTGATGTGTATGATATCATGTTGGTAAAAACTTCCAATTATATAGACTGGACCTAACATAGGATTTGTTTTCCAAACCAGTTTATGGCTCTGTCAACCAGGTCAGGATTTGCACTAGGGATCCTGCTGTGTAGATGTGAATGAATTGATTAAATTCAGAGCATATTAAAGGTGTTGGCATTGAGTAGGTGAGGTCAATAACAGGCCAATTGTTCAGGACTTTATGAAACAGTCCAGTCAGAGATAGATATTCTGATATTTACACCAGGTAATAAATGTAGACCAGTTTAGTAAGAGATATTTATTACCCACCAGGAATTGGGTACCATATTTTCATCATACGCATGTTCTAAAACAGAAATTTTAACCTGGAGAAACTTCTTTCAGGGAGATTTTTCGTCGACACAATTTTTGTGGTGCGTCTTGTGTTGTGATCCTCAAATTGTGTCGCCAAAACACATCTCAAACAAATTACAAGCATATATGTTATCAACAGCATTTATTTAGGGAATATACTGCAACCGGGAGACTAACTGGGGAATGAGGAGTCGAGACTCTAAATTATACTGAATAACGAATGAGGTGAGTCCATTATTTAGCTGAATTTAGAATCAAGACTGTTTATTAACCAGTTGGGGAAAATGTGAGACTTGAACAAGTCCAATAACAGTCAGCGGCAAGACCACCAACCAGCCATTTAGATGTCTGTTTCTTTGACGGTTTTTACTGCTAGTGACTGCTCCACAATAAAAGATAGGGTACGAGAGGATAGTCCACGTAACATTCAGTGGATATGAGATAGTGATTGAGCTCAAAAGTCACCTACCTTTCTCTTTTCTTGAGAAAAAAAAATCCCACAAATGTGTCCATTCTTCCAAAAGAATTAAATGCCATGCGGTATAGCTTCAGTAACATATTCTCTCAATTGTGTATATTATTTCCAGAAGTACGCCTAGTAAAGACCGAGCCAGTTAACTTGTTCACGCATATAGCACATATAAAGGAAGACGTAAACAATATTATGTGCACGTGAAACAGTCGCGTGCTACCGGTAGAAACCAATTCAAGGGCCATGTGCACTAATTTATATGCGTGCGTGACAATTACTACACTCACTGATGTACGCTCGTTGACGCATGCATTTAGATTTCATTGATGACGCATCCGTGGATGCATCATATCGGCGCACGCCTTCAACTGATGCCATAAAATGGTATGTGGAGCTAGGTAACATGCACGTCTTCATACGCATGCCTCTGCGGTTCATGTATGCAAGTTTCCCATTTATTGTGTGACGCGTGCTCTACATGCCATGTTAATTTGTACATGCAGTGCAATTCTAACTGATAGTTCAGTGGAAAAAGTCTTTGCTTCCTTCTGTTGCCAGGGAGTAGTCATGAAAGTTCGAGATTTTATGACATGTTATTGCAGAATAACAATTGGTTATGTGACACCCATTTGCTAAACAGATTGAAGGATTTCATCAGAATTAAAACTCTTATAACTGCTCTAATTTTGTCCAGCCTTGATTATTGTAATTGTCTATATGGTATCGAACTTAAGCTTTTGAGTAAATTACACTCTAAACAGAATTGTGCTGCGAAGTTAGTTTATGGCAGGAAGAAAGGAGATAGAGTGACTGACCTCTTTATTGAACTACATTGGTTAGTTTTCATGAAAGGATCATTTATAAAATAACTTTGATTGTTTTCAATTGTCTTCGTGGTTCAGCGCCTATTCACTTAAGAGATCTTATTGTCAATTCTACTCTTTCCACTACTATTATTTTAAGTAGCCTATTGTTATTTTGTAATTGTTAAGCTGCTCTTGTTTCTGTTTAGGTCTCAGCATGACCATGCAAATTGTGCGTTGCATGGTAGTGCTTGTGCATAAGTTATTCATTCAAATACAGAAAGAGGTTGTAGGATATGGGCTATAACAAAAATTAAATACATTTTTAGGATTGGCTGGCTCTCTCACACATCAAAATATTGGAAATAAAAATGAAAAAATATGGAGAAATACATGTGATTGTGGGAGTCAGGGAGACTGGCCTAAAATCAGGGAGACTGCGGTGTTGGACATGTCTGTCTAAATTAAATAACATGGAATTTATAGAATTATTTATTTTTGTCTATGACTCCAGCCCAAAAAATTCAACCAGTCCTTCTCTTATCCTCACAAAAGGTTATGTAACTATCGGGACAAGTGTGTGCATAATCATATCATTGATAGAATGTGGAGCTTAGTCACTGCTATACAGTGTTCGTATTAGTATGAGGGATTCCCGCACCTGGCCTCGAATTCCTGCAAAGAACATATTCATAAGCACTGCTTTTCAATGACTCTTGAACTCCCCCCCCCCTTCATAAATTTGAGAAATCGTACCCAAAATTTCCCAAAAGGGGGCATCCCCCCTTGAATAATTTCTCTTGTCCTAGCACTGGTGCTATACTGTGTGTTTCCACCTACAGTACCTTACCAATATGGTCTCATTTTCAGCGTGGGTGCATACTCTTAGAGGAGTCTTCTGAATGGAAGTCTTTAATTTATTCATTTCTGTAGAAATCTGTGTATGTTTCTAATTCAAAACACACTGATTCATTTTCTCTACGAGTGTATGTATACTGTATGGTAAATTGTTGATACTGAGAACACAATAATTATCTGTATGTGTGTAATACTATTAAAGAAAACACCGGGAACACCAAGGTAATGTTGAATTAAGCCAACATTGAATGTTGTTCACTTGTTCCCCCCTCTGTTAGTACTTCCACTGTCAATGCTCAGAGCACGAGCTTCTAGGTACTGTACTAAGCTCAATTCACTGGATAGGCTATAGACATCTTTCACTGTGCCCTTCAAATATTTTGTCTATCACAACAGTAATGTACAATAGGCCTACATGACACTTTTGTACTGCAGAGAACCTTGACTGACTACCAATATTGACCAAGATAAATTATTTTATTATGGGTTAATTACAATTATAGCTGACACCTCATTGACAACTTGTGATTGATTGGTTTGTATGAGGGTCAATATATCTAGTTGAAAGGACTTTTTTGTAAACCCAATATTATTTTTAAAATGTAATAGCTAGCACTCATGAAGTGGTACATTTACTCTTGGAAAAGTGAAGGCGAGCTATCGCCGGTGTTCATCCATGATCAATCACACTTGGCTTCGGAGTTCCTAGATGAGCTTCAGTAGAGCTTCCTGAAGCCGTAGATACTAAACTAAGCTAAACATCACAGGGGCATAGCCAGCTTTCATAGCCAGCTAAATTTATGTCCCCATTTTAGTGGGGCAAAACAAAATGTCCATCCCCATTTTAAGGTTCAGCATTAAAATAACAGCCAAAAAAGCAATCATTTACTTTGCCGTTATCCCCATTTCGTCTCCAAAAATTTCTGTGCGAGGGCACTTTCCCCCCTCGGCCCCCTCTGGCTATGCCACTGGTACATCAGAGAAGAATGATGGTTTGCAAATGCTGTGGATTTGTTAATGTAGCCTGCGAAAAATGTAAATGGTCCACGTACTGCTTGACTGGTCCACTGATTGGATGTGGCAGATCATGCTCAACTCTAAATTTAGCAGAGTAACAGACTAAATTCTTCTTGCCTGTTATTTAGCCGAGTTCAGAGTCTTGATTCTTTATTCGCCAGTAAATGTCACAGTTGTAGTTAATTTCCTGAATAGAAAGACCTTTTTCCTGGGTGTACTCAACTGTGAACATTTGTTATTTATGTACATACAGTTTGTGGTCAATAGCATAACCAGATTGCCTTGGTTCCTTCCAAAGGTGTAACTAGGGAAGTCCCCTGATAGGAAATATACTATACATGTGTGACCATTTCAAAAATGCTAGGAGGTTCAAAAAACCATTAATAGCAGTATCGATGCTTCCCTTGTAATTAGTTTATCATTACTGAAGACTTTATATCTTGACTATCAATCCAGGTCATATAATTTTCATTTCCTCAATTTCTCTTTACACATGTAGCAGATATGAGCAATTTATCATAAGGAAGTATTGTATACCAAATAGGAATTGTTAGGTGCAGAATTAGAATCTTGTACAAATGGCGCATAGATGTCCATCGAGTAATTATACTTGGAAATTCATGTGTTGAATGAATGTACAATGGATTTACTTAGTAGGAAAATATACTATACAGTAGGTGGACCATGTGTCTTGGCTTGTTGGTACCATCCACTGCCAAAGAAGGATTCAGGAATGTTTTGACTTGATTATATTATTAAGAAATACTTTGCTCAAGACTTCATTTCGTCTCGAGCAATCATGCCTCCCCACAACTTCCTGTCCTGCATCAAGGTCTTCATTTGCCATGGGTGGGTGTCCAAAAGATAAGATCATGGACAACCTCATCTCTGTACCTCCAGCAATGCTCAGCAAGCTTTATTCTCCTCCCCCTGATCCTATCAGTAATTTTGGGAATATCCCCATACAGGTCTCTGTTTCTGATGTGATGGTTCTTGTCAACCTTTATGTTCAGCGTAGCCTGGTGTAGCAATCAGGGCTTTTGGAGATTTCGTCTGCCATGGTCCATTTTCACTGCCATACAGAAGAACAGATTCACTCTCCTCAATTTTATATGGAAAATTTATTTTTCCTGTGTCAATTCTGTTGTGAGCCACATCAGATGGCCCTGCGGGCTGCCCGTTAAGAACTGGGGGCCTAACACATTGAATAGTGGCATCAGTGTTTTTATCTGCACATTCCAGAATGGCGAGAACCCTGTTGTGACACACCAGTGGTCAGACACAGTTTTGGTATGACACACCGCTGGTCCAGCAATTATAAATGTCTGATATATTCATGTTATTTTCAATTGTGAGAACAATGGTGTGTCGGACCATTAGTGTGTCGGACAGTGGGGCATCCGACCAAGGCTTTAGCCAGAGAGCCTAGGCGTCATTTGGAAGGGTTCCCCCACCCAGGTTCAAGAACTAATACAGTACTGCATCCATTCTCAATAATGAAAAAAGTTTAGAGATTTGGAGCTGGTGTCTTTAATGTCCCCCCCTTCAACCCATTCCCAGGATGCGGAACATTACATGGTGCGAACTGGACTTCTTATCAACAATTTTTGGCCAAAGCCCAGCATTGGACAATTGGTGCATCAGATCAATGCTGTGTCGGAACATCGGGGTGTAACCTTCGAGAATTACATAAATGCTGCGAAGAAGAAAGCAATTGCAACATTCAGACCTTTTTCTCCCTTTCACAAAAATCTTTCGTTCTTTCTAACAGCTTCAGGTAGAGAAACACTTGAAAAGTTGGTGCTTGTGCTTTCATTTGTGATACTGGGTGGCTTTTCTACCTCTTCAAATGGATTGCTATCGTGAATGACCGCAGGAATAAGGAAGGATTGAAACTAAACTCCGTCATCATGCCACACCATGTAAGCATACTTACTTACTGTAAGCGTACAAGGGGTGGCCAATCTGTGACGTTTGGGTCATATGTGGCCATTAGTAATGTCTTTTGCGGCCCTGCAAGGCTTTCATTTAGGAAAAAAAAAGATAGGCAAACCCAGGGGTCTTGCAGTTAGTGGCCCACCATATGATTGAAAATACTGTAGCACTGTGTCAGTTGGACTAAGAGAAGGTGGTCTCCCCTACCTGACCTACACTACAGGGATTTTAATTTTCAAGGTTTTCAATGGATTTATGGGCCCCTGTCAGATTTTAGACACTTGTTATTCTTTGGCTATATGTCCACAAAGATGTCCAACAATCACATTGCATTTTCTCAGCTGGAGGAATCTGCTAGGTAAATCATTTCCTGTTTAATAACTAGACATAAATGTTTGGCTTGCATAATGTATAACTCTTTAAGACCTGCAAATATTGGTTATCAACCTCAAGTTTATTTACTATAAATTAAATGGAAATAAAGACAAGAAAAACTTCAAGAACCAATCCGCATAAAAAAAATATAATTGTCAAAATTCCTGTCAATATTGACAGCCATTCATCACATCACATATTGAGGGTAGTGGTCAGAAAAATGTCATACTACTTCAGAAAAATGTCATACTACTGTACAGGTACAGGTTGGTGAAAATAATTATCATCCACATCCAGGGCACAATTGGAATGGTTATAATGTGGTTGTCTGTGTCTCAAGTGGTACATTAGCATAACAACAGGCAGTTACACAATCTAGATCCACATTATCTTCTTCTATTGATAATGGAATGATTCCATTAATGGTTTTTGCATTGTATACTTGTTATCAATTTTCAAAATTAGGGTTGCCATTTGGTCTTTTGTGTGGCCAGATTTCTAAAAAAAAAATGGCCCTTTGAAATTTGTGGATATTACCAGGAAACAAAATTTGTGCAAGTTTTGGTCTTGGCATAATTTTTATAGCAAAAAACATACAGAATTACAGATTATCACGAAATTGTCATTTTTATACTTTTGCCCCAAATATTACAGGAAAGTGTTTAAATTTTGCTGAAAAAATATGTTCTTTCGATTGATATTTTGTCATAATGTAATGAAAACTCAATTTGGCCACAAGAAGTGCCACTCACAGTCCAAGTTGACTGTAAGATTTAACACCTATTCGCAACCCTTATCAGAATATATTACATGCTAAGTTATCATTGCCCCTTGGTTCACTAGCTTTCATCAGTCAATATTGGGCGTGGCATGTTTGTTGAGGTAGGAATCTTTTTTATGAATCTTGCAAAGACTATGAAAGAGAAATCTACTTCGGTCCTAACTGACCTATATTGGACGTATGCACCTGTTCATAACCTAGTCTAATATCTGGCAATTGT
>JAODUJ010144208.1:0-11062 GCA_027564615.1 Psolus chitonoides | reverse complement strand
CAAATACATTAATTTGAATTGGAAAAACATGTACGGTATTTTATCGGTTTAGGAAAATTGCTGGTATATAAAATGACTGTATCAAGTTGTTTTTTGTTTCAAATAAATTGTAAAGGATTTATTAATGATGATCAGATGACCTAGTTCCTATATGTCTGCATGTTAGAATCAGTTTCATTTAACTTACATATAAATATAGTACTAGAGACGGCAGTTTCTTTATAAAAGTTAAATATAATAGGGTTATATAATAGGCCTATACCAAATCAACGAGAAACTACCGTTTCCTCGTTTCTATATTGCCTCGTTGAAACAAAAACAAAGAAACAATCAAAGAGCATGCGAGGAAGGTGGAATACTTACCTCCTTTGTATAGCGTGTAATCATTATATTTACTGCCGGTGTATATGCCCGTAGCGTGTTCAATCAGGAACCTCGCCCAGGTATTCCCGGAACCCGGGGCGCTAAGTAAGGCAATTGGTGGTAAACTTCCCCTGGGGGCAAAGTTAACGGAATTGCAAATATCTGTGTAGGAAAACAGGGAGAGAATGCACTAATTAAGGAGTTCTTCAATAATCATATTTTAAAAGAATCTAACAACAGCTGTCACCGGATTGTAGTACTCACGCTTTAGAGTGTATTGATATTTTCGCTGTGCATATTTCGTAATGAAGAAATTCTATCATTTTTTTATTTGGTCGTCATGCCAAAACAAATCAGAAAATCAAATGTTTTTCGTGATTTGATGCCACGCGCAGTGAAGCAGCACATACCCACTGTAATTATACTACGAACACTGGTAGTATATCTGACTTGGCGAATTATCGTGTAGGCTACTCATGTATTTGACATGAGGTGAACTCTGATTTTATTATTTTGGGTATAATGGGCATGTTTATGTAGATCTACTGTATTCTAATACATACCTCTGTCCATGCGCATGTGGATGAATGTTTCTCGATAGATAATGCACCACATATCTGACAATTTTTTCATCAATATCTGAGGTTAGGGGGTTACTGTATGTATGTTATAAACACTCAAAGTAGTAAAGTAGATTATAAGCCAGGATTTATAGTTTTAATAAACTCCTTCAAAAAAATTGAAGCTCCCAAGCGGACCTTTGAGACTGTACCGTATATTGGTGAAGTACAAATGAAATGAATTTAGAACCTTGAAACGAATTTTGCGCACAAAACAGATTTATATGATAACATATCACATACCTGATTTCAGATCTTCAGTGGAGGAGGCGTTGCTCGTTAGGTTTTTTGTTTGCTCTACTGGTATAGAAGGTTGTTGTCCAGGCTGTATTTGGTTTCCTTTGGCTTGTTCCTTTAGTGCCTGTGATCGGTCTTTCGTGGCATGCAGTCGGTTTCTTGTAACCGGCTTTGCTGGCTGTGGTTGACTTTCTGCTTGTTGTTGATCGGCAGGTTGTGATTGAGTCTTTGTTTCTTGTTCTTGTTGGTTTGTATTTTGCAGTGTCTCCACTGCTACCTGTTGTTGGTTTGGCGACTGTGGATGATTTACAGACTGTTGCTGGTTTTCAAGCTGTGATTTCTTCCGGTTCGACTGCTGTTGATTTTCACTTTTTTGTAGTTGGTTTCCCGGTAACGGTTGCTGGTTTGCGTTTTGTAATTGATTTATTGCTTGTAGTTGATTTTTAGATTGTGGTTCGTTATCGGTGAGTTGATGTTGGTTTATATTCTGTGGTTGGTTTCCTGTTGTTTGCTGTTGGTTACCTGACTGCTGGTGAGTATCTGCGATCCGTTGTTGATTTGATGCCTGTAATTGATCGTTATCGATCTGCTGCTGTTGGTTCTCTGTAGACTGCTTCTGTATTTGAATATCTGCGTTATTTCCATTTTTAGCCTCGGACTGTGGTTGATTCACAACTGTTTGTTGCTGGTTTGTATCCTGTAGTTTTTTCTCTGCTACCTGTTCCTGGTTAGCGGGCTGGAGTTGGCTCACTGACTGTTGTTGGTTTGCAGGTGGTTGGACTCCTGTAATCTGTGTTTGTTGGCTCGGATTGCTTCCATTGTGCTCTTGACTTGTAGACTTGTGTTCATTTTCTGTTATCTTCTGTTGGTCTGTAGACCGTGGTTGGTGTCCAAATTGCTGTAGATTCGCCGACTGTTGTTTATTTATTGGTATCTTCTCGTTGTAGACAGGCTGGGATTTGTTCTCGGGTTGTTGTTGGTTGACATTCTGTCGTTGATCTGCTGTTATCTGCTGGTGATCTTTGGTCTGTGGTTGATTGAGGGAGATTAGTTCATGGTTCGTGGATTGTTGTTGTATCTCTGGTGTTGGCTGTTCTTGGTTTTTAGATTGTGGTTGGTTTTCGGTTTGCTGTTGTTGGTCAACAGCCTGGGGTTGTTCTTTGGGCTGTTCTTGGTTGAATGTTTGTTGCTGGGTTGAAGATATTCCTTGGTTTCCTGTCTGCTCTTGTTGGTTCGGATTCTGTTGTTGGCTTTCTGGTTGTTGTCGATTCGCAGACTCCTGTTGATTCACCAATATCTGCGGTTTGTTCCCAAGCTTTTTCCCTGATGATTGTTGGTTGGAATTCTGCCTTTGGTCCTCTGTTTTCCGTTGTTGGTTTGAAGACTGTGGATCGTTGCTGACCTGTTGCTGTTGGTGGTTAGACGGTGGTTGGTTCCCCGGTATTGATTCTGGCTGCTGGTTCACAAACTGTGGTTTTTCTCCAGCTTGCTGCTGATTTGGAGGTTGTTGTTGATTTACTGGTATCTTCTGCTGGGCTTGTTGGTTTCCATTTTGTTGTTGGTTTTCCGATATTTGTTGTTTCTTTTCTGGCACTGTTTGTTGGTCTGCAGATGACAGCTGGCTTTCTGATTCCTGTTGATTGACTGCTGGTTGTTGATGGTTTGTATTCTGCAGTTGGTTTCCTGTTATTTGCTTCTCGCCTATAGAGTCTGGTTGTCTTTGTGAATTTTGCAGATTTACATTATGAAGGTCATTAACATCATTTTGCTGTTGTTTGCGGACCCCATGATGTGCCAGTTGCTGTTGTGTATCGCCCTCATTAACAGGATTCACGCTTTTGGGTGATTTATTTTCCGACTCAATGTTTGCCCCCTGAACGTCTTCACTGTTTAATGTAAAGCTAGATTCATAGGCATAACTCGACTGACCAAATTGAATAAAATTTTCTAGACGCGCAATTTCCTCGTCCGAGGCCGATTCCGAGTAATCGTAATAGTAATCTTTATGTAAGGGGTAATTTTCTAAAACGTTGATTGCTTTGTCGCTGATTATTTCAGTATCCATTAGTTTCCGAGCACCCTTCTGGGCGGCGGAGTTGTAACTTTCATATATTTTCGAATTTCTATCGATCGATGAAGATACGAACAGAGTTCCAATGGTAACAGTACAGACTACAACCCCATACATGAAGGGCAGTCTTGTTGATCGCTGAATGAGGCCCATGATTTTTCTCTCAATAAATTGTTATCTTTATATATATATGTATACCATTTGACAACAGGGTGTGATTTTAGCGAAGTTCACCAGCATCTCATATTGGTGAAGTAATACCTCCACGCATTCCCTTGTGGAAGCTCAACATGTAATCGATATATCTAGTGACGGCATAACATTTGTGCTAGTTGTCATCCTGTACGGTAACCGTCCAGTTTCAGCGACATGGAACACAAATTCGCAAGTCATCAATGTCTCGTGGTGGTGATATTTGAATCCCACATGGCAGCTTGGCAGATCAGTAATCGCTCCACTATTTATAGAAAATATAAAGTCATAAAAGTATTAATTACACGGTAATAATTGTTCTAAATAATAGCCGAAAATGAGGGTGGTTTTCTGTAGTAGGCTATATAATATTGTGTGATCCAATTAGTATATATTATAGGCTACAAATAAGACCACGGACGCATGCCAATTTTCTACGGGATAGTTGAACAATGTTATCAAAGTCAAACTATCCCTGATATATTTAATAAGTGAGCAACTTTTCTCCAGTTCTTTTGAGAAGTCCGACAACTGCAACATGACTGAACAAAATAGGCTTTCAAAATTGTATCGGCGAACAGTGTGCGTGGGTTAGTAAGGTGGGTGAAATTTAACACCGGGGATAATTATTTGTTTGAAGGGTCGCTTTGTCTCAATGCTTACCGTAGCCTATTAATACAATGTTTGGTAGTTTTTCGTGTTTATTTAGACCTAACAAGTATATACAATCTGTAGTCTGCTTATTGAAAAAATTGTGAATATTGTGTGTTCTAGCATGTGGGCCAATATAATACGAATACGCGGGGTTATGAGGTCACGAGGCACGTTCAACATTTTGTTCAGCATTTTGTAAGTGAGAATCTATGTTTGGGTCCAAGAAAACATTTTTCTCTCACAAAGTAGAGATCATACTATCTGGTTTCCCTAGTAATTTATGAAAAATGCCATCACGATAGGAGGTTGCGTGTGGTGAAGTTTCAGGATATTGGGAAGTTATATAACGCATACAATACTCAACACAAAACCATAACATTAACATAACATTCGCGATACCCGCGTAAGTAAACCATAATACTGCTGACTGGAGGAATACTAGGAAAACGAACTAGAGGCAGGCAAAAAAACATATTTGGACAACATAAGGACAGGATCGTAGCATAACATCGGGGTAGGAAAACTTAAGTGCCGCAGCGTTTGATTATGTGTTGAGTGAATCGTTTGAGTTGTATAGGCAGTACGTAGTGCATGTTAGCAAAGGATAGGAATAAGTCCCATACTACCCAAGGAGTGTAGGGGTGATGCCAGTTACAGGGATATCAATTATCAGGCCAACGGCCACAGTGAGATAGTAGTCGTATCCTTTCCTCCTTTAAACAAATTTCGTTAGCATGGCCTACGAACTCAACGTGAGTGAAATTGCCATGCTTTGCTCAATTTTTGTTGAGGTGTGCTGATACAGCAAGTCTAAGTGTTGAGACTCCTAGCTCAGTTTATCACTGAAAAGTTATCATACTATTTATCGAATCGTTAATCGTTATTCGTTTAACGTGTATACCTGTCTTACGTAGATGCACCAGGAGGATAGATGCAGAGTGCGCCGACTCACAGGATGGTGCGTCACTAAGATGGCTGTCCAGCGATGATGACTGCCTGGTCATCACATCATTGAGTCCTGAGTTTGCTCCAGCCGAGACAGACACAGAGGTTAGTGAACGAAGTTATTTTCGAAATTACGCCCTTCTTTTCTCGACATCCGTTAAGATTTATAGCTATTTAATGTTCACTAATGACGATTTTAAATAACCATAATCACTCTTTGGGAAGGTAACAATATTATGTATTGACAGACAATACCGTTTTACCATGAGGTACACCCGAAAATGTTTCCCAAAAAGTTATCCACCCTAATAATTTTCCAGCAAATAGTTACCATCATAAAGTAGACATCATAGACAAGAAGGCAAGAATACAATAGTTTCATCTCATCACCAAAGCAAGGGTAGGTAGTTTTCGGTTTGTTGTATTGTGGTTAAAGTAGGTTATGGTTAAAAAGTGCTTGCTGATATCTTAGTGACCAACCGAAAAGAATATTTTCTACATTGTTGTTTAGGGGACCACATCACAATTATTTGCTCCATTGACTTACATACTAATTTTAGTTTTCGGAGTAGCCGCCAGAGCCCTTTCGAACCTCAACTTCAATATACGGCACCCCTCATTTGAAAGCTGATATCTTGGTCCTTCACAGCACCAACAAATTTACAAACCGTCACCATTGATATTTGGTACTAGGAGAGGGCGAAGTTTGAGTTGAGACACCCCACCCTAACAGCTGATTTGGCGGAATAATATTCACATCCGGGCATCTAGCATCTTAAGTGGTTCAAATTACCCTTAACCCTCACAATTTTCACACAATATATACTTTCAAGGGCGTAGCCAGGCTCCCCCCCAATGATGGAAAAACACCAATCAGTACAGTGACCCAGCATACTGGCTTCATTTCGACGGCCGCTGTGTGCATCCGCCCCCAAGATGAAATCCTGCCTACCGCCTTGATACTTTCTTTCATACTCCCCAACATCAGCTCATCAAAAAATGCCATAGTCCCTGATATCTTGTCATGAAAATCACCAACAATTTTTTAGGGACTTCCACCGAGGCAGAACTTTTGGCAGAGTAATTTTCCTCTAATTGTGGTGTATACCCTTAGTTGTAATTTTTGGTTCTATTGTAGGCCTAGCTCTATATCTCCTGGCACTATTCACAGTTACGTATAATTTCCTAACTAATTATTTATTTACATAATTAAAAATATATCTGAACATAGGTTCCAATGACAAGTATACCTCTATGGAAAGCTTAGAGTTTAGGCCTTTCATAAACATCAATGTTATGCTAATTTGCATAATATTTGTATGCAAATTATTTGTGTTGCCACTTGTTTGTCAAATTTTTTGTTTTTGTTTGAAAAAGTTGACTGAAATTTGCTCTTCATGTCTAATATGAAATACAAGGTGTTTTTACACATTTATTTTCAAGTTATTTCATTATATTTCGGTGATTCATGAACATTTTAGATCCATTCTTAATTCCACTTTTATTAGTGTTGGATCCTATGGAGCCTAAACTGTCTTGTTCCCATTGACTTAGCGTGTTAGGCTACTTAACTCGACCTGTTTGTCAGGTATGGGCAAGTTTATTTGAAATTTTGCTCATAACTTTTGACTTGATGCGGATATGTTGTAAAACCTTGATTAGTCGCTCATTTTTTTCTCTAGATTTCTAATGATATAACATTTGTTGGGGTGGGATACAGAATTCTAGATTTATGAATTTTCAAACGAGAGGGTATAATTCAAGGAAATTTGGGCTAAAACAAGGTTTTTTCCATGATTTTGCTCAAATACTGAGACTGAATAAACACCACTATAGGATTGTAATAATAATAATAATAATAATAATGTTAATTTGAACAAAAGTTTGAAGATTTTTTTGAACATTTTCTTCTTACTAACCCTCCCCTCAAAAATTCGTGAAACAAGAGAATAATCCAAATTTCATGTCTGTGTGAGGTTGCTAACTAATTGTATGAGAATTTCAGTTCGGACATGGCATTTGGGTTCAATTTAAACCCATTAGGAGATAAAGGGTAACTCTAGTCGAGAAAAATCTCCCAGTAGCCAATGGTTCGAAAACCTGAATATGACCCCTACACTAAAGTGGCCATACACAGACGATATTTCGGTTGGCACCGTCACTGAAACCATGCACCCATGGCCACTTTTCCCTTAAGCTACCGTGGCAATTTTTGTCCTGCTGATGTATAATTACATTTGTAAATCGATTGACCTCAAGATGAATAAATAGTCTGTGAGGTAATTGCCTCATTACTCTTGATGAACATTTTGCTTGCATCAATTCATTTATTTACAGCTAACCATAGAAGTTGCAAGTCTTCCCCCTATTCCAAGCGAGGGAAACCTAAGATGTCTATTTGTGGAGAATGGATTAGAGGTGGGGGCTGTATCAGCAGAAGCTAGTGATGTATCACAAATTACATGTAGCACCCCTGGAAACATCCAGGGTACAGAAAAAGGTGAGAGTAACACGACAATTGACCAGGAATGCTAGGTGGCATGGGCGGATCGAGGGAGGGGTTAACAGAAGACCACCTGGACTATTTGAGTTAATGGCATTCTGGTACACATCGCATGGTTCCCCTCTTCCGCTAAAATGGTCCTGATGATATTCAAACACATACACACACTGCTGTGATTCATCGCCTCCCCTGACATTTTGTTCGCCAATGGGCCCGATAGACCTGGCAGTGGGACGAGAAGTGTACTGTGCAAGCCGGGTAGTGATGTCTCACAGAATACATGTAGCACCGTTGTAGATATTAGGGATACGGCGAATGGTGAGCGTAACAAGACAGTTGACCCAGGAGACCACTGGAGATATTAGGTGAGAACAACTATTTTTCAAATTGAGTTGTGGCCTGGGTGAAACTTACCAAGTTTGGAGGGGTTGATCCTGCACCCGCGGTATAGTGATGCCTGACAGTTTACATGAACAACTGGGGATATTGAGGATATAGAATGGTGTAAACAAAAAGAAAAGAGGATTGTTGGTCGTTCTGACGTTCTGAGTTGAGAGGCAAGGGCGCCGTATCAACCGTGTATAGGGATGTCTCAGATTGATGTATTCCCATGGGAACATCAATGGTACGAGAAAAGGTGATATCAGCAAGACAATCGATCCAGGAATGGTATAGGTACTGGAGTGTGAGGAAAGACGGTTGGCATCTGTATTGGCAGATGCTAATATCCTACTGATTACATGTAGTACCTGGAAACATCCATCAAGGTGTATGGGAGCAAGGCGAAAGCAACAGGACAGTTGACCTCGGATGAGGCGAAATGCAAAAGGAAGTGGACCGACCCAGTTGGGAAGACAGGGAATATGGGAGTGAGTGGGGGTGGGGGTCTGTGCTAGTGTGCATGCTGGGTCTAGTGATATGTCACGGATTACATGTGACACCCCTGATGACATCCAGCTTACAGAGCAAGGTGAAAGTAACAAGACAGTTGACCTCAGGCGTTGGAAGGTGTGGAGACTATACCTGCTGAGGCTGGTTGGTTTGGAAGGTTTTGTGGACTATACCACATACGGTTAGTGATGTCTGGCATTATATGTAGCACATGGCTCCCTCGTTCTCCTACTATCAGGACAAATTAGGTTTACCTAACATTGCAAACGTATGCACATACAAATGTAAGCATCACTTAAATTGTCAAAACAAAATTTTGACTGTTCTAGATTTGGAGCAATTTTGATTACTTTTTTAAGGTAAAATTTCCAGTACAAACGTAAAACAACTCTACCAAATAAACATAAAACCTATAGATAATGTTTCATTGTTCAACGTGTCATATAAACATAGTATTAATTGATTTTGCCAGTACGGCAAATAGGCTTAACTTTGTACACACTCAGTGATGGATTTATCAAATGTAGTCATGAATGTTCTTTCTCATTTAGGATTCAGAACAGTTGAGCTCCAGATATTTTATGATGAGAGTGGAGAGAGCTACAACATTGCAACAACATCATTTGACTTCTATTACTGCGGCAAGTTCCTGTCGTGTTATTCCTGCACTGGACAAAAATATGACTGCCAATGGGGTCTCTATAGCAACGAATGTAAAGATGAGAGTGGTGGTACCACTGGAATAAGTGACATCATTGTAAGAATTTAATGTTGGTTTATGATTCCTTGGATTCCATCAACGTGATGTATATTATGACAAAGTTTGGTTTGTGTGTCTCTCTGTATGTGACGGTAACCAACTGCGTTCTAATATATGCCTTTGTACATACACATTGCTCATAATTTGTAGACAGTAGATAATTCCTGTCTATTTAGGCTTAGATCACAAAATTACTGATGATTTGAATGGGGGATGGAGAGGGAGTTTGAAGGATATTCCCTGTCACAACCAAAACGAGTTTCAATAAAACTCACTCCCCTTTAATTGCAACCCCGGATTCTTTACCTCGACTTTGATTAGTCCCAAAAGACAACTTTTGATAAATTTATGGGTGAAGCAAGGATATACATAAAACGACTGGAACGTTTCTGAAAAGTTAAGCGATATATTATGAATGACTCTTTTCTTTTCAAGTAAATGTTTTGGTATAAATTTGGAATTCTTTACAAACACAATCTTTACAAAATTCCTCGGCTGTTTATACAATCTTAACTTAAATAATTAATTAATTTACGCGGCGCGTACATGTGCCCTCTTTCGATACCTTGAATCTCCAGTCCTTCCGTATACGTCGTCAACAGGGCTGCCGGATTCGGCTGTTAAATTCCACCGGCCTGTTGATATACTTTGCAGAAAATGTATACCTTCAGCATCGTCCACACGGAATCGTCATCTTTTTGCACAGAAACTGCAACCTCCTGGTCCGGAAATCGAATAATGTTCGAAACCGTCGTCCGCAGTAGCGATGACGTATTATCTATCTGTTAACGAACAGTCAAACGATGCCTTCTTGTACCCTAGATGACGATCAGGCCTCCATCACAAATATTTGTCGAAAAAATTAACGTTCTATTTGTCGTCACAGATGGAACATGATGATTCTAAATCGACAATCGAAGATTGACTGATTTGTCAGCCCAAAAATTGTCTCTTTTAAACAGTTCGACAGTATCACTTTTGCCGGCGAAACATTACGCAGATATGGCGCAATATCATCAACAGATACATTAGAATGTCTGACCTGGAGGATATGACGTCACCTCCTGTCGCGTAGTCGTCCTGTTTCACTACTCGAAAAATCCCCCGGTACTCAAAGGATTAACTTTAAAATTGGCTGCACACCGCTTCCTTTGGTTATGGAATTCCCCTTTCTGTTGCAATATTTCTCCGTATCTCATGAACGGAATTTCCCTCTGTCGTAAGTTTCACACAGTAAGAGTATATGATGATTCATTGTTTCGCAATCGTGACTTTCCCTTAATTGCAATAATACCCACAGTCGAACACGAGTCACCTCTGTTCCAATAGAAATACCCTCTTACGCAATCATGGTGCAATGCCAATCAGTCATAAACGGTCGTTGACCCGAACAAGATTTAGGATAAATATAGGCCATACGTAACATTCCCCAAAGTGAAAAAACACATTGCATTCGTTTACTGACTTTCGAAAGGTAATAATTTAATATACTTGTAGCGATCTTTCAAGTTTTACATCGTTATACAGCAATCTTTTTTTTTAACTCAGTATTACGGTATGAAAGCGATGTGCATTCATCATTTTGGAATTACAGACAGGAAAGCTATAGGCTTGGCTGTGTAGGTAGATTCTTCGTATGTAAAATTACAACACTTTTACATACTGTTCTGATAAAAACTTATTGTTCACCACATAAGGTAATAGTTTGGGGTTCTGATTTATTACGATTAGATATTCAGGCATTACAGTTATATTGTTAAAATACTTTATTAAACTGTTTATAGTGTATCTTAATTGACCTATGTAAGGAGTAACTTTCATTTTTG
>JAODUJ010144207.1:0-16734 GCA_027564615.1 Psolus chitonoides | reverse complement strand
TAGGCATATATTGGGGTGGGTGGAAAATCTATCCTCGCCTGTGGGATCCTCACGAGTCCCACGGCCCGTCCCCGTATTTCCCTGCTCCAATCTCTTATGATGAACACTAAGTCAGAAGACAACAGGTACCATTTTAAAAGCATACCAATATACGTCTGAGTAAACACTATTACCAAACTGGCAGAATAATGCAACAAATACTGGTCACTGCAACAATGCAAATATTCAGTATCTTCTATAATTCCAGCAAAGCAAAATAAGTGGATACTGGTCACAGCAACCCAACAGATCGATAAACAGACAGTTGGGACGGCCTAGCTAGCAGAATTCTGACACCAAATACAATATAACAGAGCAGTTTATTAACATTCTGGCACCATTATAAAACAGCAAAAGTAATTGCATACAAATAATCGAAATGTATACAAAATAATCCACTATGATTTAATTTATACCCATGTAATTAAAGGTATTAACACAAACCACCACAAATAATCTGACAGAAAATTGTAACTAAATACTAGCAGGTCAGTGCAGTTACACTCTGGCTATATAATCAAGTCTAAAGACAGAGGATCCGACCAGCTCTACTGTTTAATATTCAGTGGCTTCCGATTCTTTCGTGTGATTGGTCTGCAGGCCGACACGCGCACGCGTGAATGCACCTGCCGCTCACTCATAAAATGATTCTGTATCGCAGCGTCCATTCATTTTTCGATACAATTTCATTATCTTTCAAAACAAGTGTTCTTAGTTCCCTACACCGAGAGTTACCTGTATTCCCTACTCGTATTATGTGTCCTTCAATTTTGAGGACTTCGGATACATTTCTGCTTCTTTGATGATCTATCACTGATACAAGTTCATTTACTTTTTCAGAATTGTGGACCTTTGAGCATCCAATGATGGAAAACATGCGTCTTCCGTGTTCGCTGAGCAAAACCCTTTGCTTCATCGTCATTGCATCCCTGATTTCATTTGGATTCGCGCAAGTTCTGTGCCCCAATCCACTGAATGTTGGAGAACTACGTAATTTTAAATCTAAGCTATGCGTTGACATAGCTGGTTATGAAGGAGGTGGTAACGTAAATACATATTCCTGTGATGGAGGACTTGATCAAGAAATTATTATTTGCGGAGATGGAACCATTCGTAATCAAGCTAGGAATTACTGCTTCACACCAGATGGTAGTGGAAATGCAAATGTGATGTCATCCCCTTGCGCACTGTTACCAGAAATTCCAAGAAGCCAACGATGGCGAATAGGACGGAAGAAGATATTCACTGACAATGGTGGGATTGAGCAGGTATGATCACCATTATGGTCATCGAATAAATACACATTTGTTTCTTACATTACACAGTTGGGTTTTCATATTCTCTTTTAATGCGTTTGGTTTTACCGTTATTACTGTTACTTTTATTTGGATTGTTGTTATTTTACATACAATATGCTCCCAATCGCTACCGTCGTTACAGTCATCATTTGCATAGTTTGGTTATCGTGTAACATTCCCTTGATTAGAGGGAAATATGTACTGTCCTAATTTACAAAGGAGACAGTGTCGAGGAACATTATAACTTTCGTCCATCAACTTCCAAAATGCCCCAAAAACATCTTTGATTTTTTTTAGAATTTACATCAAAGGTTTTACGAACGAAAGAATTCAAGAGGTTGTACGTCAAAAATACATTGCATCCTAGAATATATAGCCATCATGGATCACATGATTAACAAAGGCTGCAGTGAACAACGCACTTCCATCGGCATTTTCCTTTGCCCGAGCCTCTTGCAGTTCAACATGTGTTTCACTACATTCACGCAATATTTAAGTGTTGAAACCGTGAAGTGCTGGGGTTTTCCCCATGATTAATATGATTCCATGCAATTGTTACAATTTGCCAGTGAACCTGCCGCTGCAAAATTAATGGATTGAGAAAACCAGACTCTGTTAAATTGCTTCACAAGGTGACCCAATAGGTAAAATTGATAACACTCTTTGACAAATGGATAGCATTTGGTAGCCTACTCAGAAATATTTGACTTGCTCTTCTCAATTCTAAGTTATTCATAATAATGAGCCATACACTTCGTTCACACTGGTGAGTCCTAATTTGGCGGTCCCTTTGATTTTAATATGAAAAGTAAAGACCACAAAGCTTAACTGACACCTTTCCTTTTCTTTCAGAGGATATTTTGAATATCTACAAAAGATATATCCTCTCGAGACTTTACGGTGGCGGTCATCACTAAGAACTGTGTCATTTCTATCCTATCGACATTTTCTTCAAATAGTGCGTTTTTCTATCTATCAGTGCCATTTTTCTATTTTTCTATTTTTTGTTCTTCTATCTATCAGTGCCACTTTTAATGGTTTAATTCTTCCTAAACACATGTTTGGCCTGAATGCTATTTTCACCATCTACTAAGTTTACAAAGTGTCAAAATGTATGCAGACACGCATTGAGAGTTTTTCATTACCACTGATAGAGTAAATGTTCAGTTTGACATCTATGAAAATGCAATGGACTCCTTACCCTATTTGGACGGGGTGGTTTTCATCCCCCTGTTGAAAATCGCCTATTAACTCTGAAGCAAGATAAGATATGAAGCTGAAACTCTTTTACTTTTGGTAAATTCGTATTAGCTATATAATTACATAGTTAATAATTTTGCCGAAATTTCTATTGTTTTATGAAACAAATCATGTGTCTAAGAATAAATTAATGTTACTTTTAGAAGTTTTGTTGTGATAGCTACTGTATGTACTTAGATGAAGAGGCGGTTTAAAAACACCCCAGTCGAAAATGTTCGAGTTTATGGATCTGTCATTAATCATCCAAGGTAAGAGAGTGGAAAGAAATGCATAATAATTTCAGAAAGTCTGGTGCCCCTACAAAAATCCTTTTAATAGTTCCATGACCAAACCTGGTTGAAAGAACCTTTAGGCCGGTTTATTTCACATTTTATTTATATACATGGTCCTGCACTTTTGCTTCTGGAAAATTCGAGACCAGATCAAACATGGATAAAGAATGATTGGACCATCTAATCAGGAGCACAGCACCTCCATGCTTCTCTACCATAACACGCCTATATCATTTCTCTTGGGCAATTTATTAAAAGGTTTCAACTCTACCTTGTCTAAAGTAGAATGTTTTAAACCTAAGATAATAGTCTTACTATCCTTACCTCAAATACACTCTTGCGATGTTGCCTTGATATATGGAAAACACCTGAGTGTACACTTTCTGTCTTTCAACTGAATCTTCGTACAGCGTAGCTAGCTGGAGACCGTGATAAAGATCCGAAACAACATTCTGCATTACTACTTCAGGCATCCTCCTTTGAAGCCATTGAATATCTTCCTCTATCTCATGATAAATGGAATATATCTCAGACTCCGGATTATTCTTTCTGTCTCTACCCTGAAACTTATTGTGTTGTAGCTTGCTGGAAACAGTACTTAGATCATGTGACAACATTCCGCACTTATACTTCAATCCTCCTCCTTGGATCGATTGAAGATGTTTCTCTATGCATTGGCATACCAGCCGTGACATGCTTGTTCTTACACTAAGTAAGCATGCTTACATCCTTGAGTCTGCTGTTTTGAAACATAACCTCAAAGTTAAGAAAGAGAAATGCCACTGCTCAATGGCGTAGCTAGATACTCAAGACTGTTAACCGCGAAAGAGTGGGGTCAGAGAAAATTAGGGGGTGGCCTTCAGCTGTACAAAGTAGAAGGTATCCTACAACATTTTTATGTCGAATTGGGCTGTGATACAAAATTGCTCTGGATAACGATTAGGAAGGGAGTGCCCGCTTTTGCTACGTCATTGTCACAACGTAGTAGAAATCGGCATATTCGGGCGATCTTGCGATTCATTTCTTGACATGTGCGACCAAGACAAATCAGCAAAATTTGATCTCTTAACTCTCAGCTACTCCTGGGATAGGACTTCCAGTTACAAACTACCTGTAATAAATAGTGAGGTGTTTATTAGTATCGGGGTGAGAATATTGAATCGGATCAGTTTGCTGAATTTATCATAGGGAGAGCACACATAAAATGTTTACGATACATTTCGATAGAAACATCTTCATCCAGGAATGTGGTGCTTGGGACAGTTTGATCAGGGGGGGGGGGGGCATAGCGAACTTCTATGTTTATTAACTCAAAACAAATGAACAAATTCAGGATATACATCCAAATAAGTACGTCCACATAAGACGCTTGCATTGGAAGCCAAGTATATGCACATATATCATCAAGAAAGTGACATGAAATTTGCGTAAAAAACTTTAGAAGAATTTAAATCTACCCTAAGATAGGAAAGATCGGAATCGAATTCAAAAAACAATTACCCGTTCTCTGATCTGTTACAAAGTTAAATTAAAACATATTTGCATTAAAACAACTGTTTATACGCTGAAACGTTTCGAAAATTCGTCATCATATACACTTTTAAAATTCCAAGTCAAGTTATTATTTGACGTTTTACATCAAGTTCACACTTTGAATTCCAATGTTCAAGTATTAGATATGTTTTGAAGGAAATTTATATTCAACGTTACACCAAGTACTATTTCTTCTTCACTTTCTTTTATGGACTCCCGCTCAATGTTCAAACATATATCATTACTGTTGTCACCATTCACACGTCACTTCTCTCGATTAATTTTGAAATAGCTGTTTTTATGCCGTTAGGCACTTTCTTAAGACATCATTCTCTCATATTAATAACTTTGTCATCTACCGGCTGGAATAAACGAAGGTAAATGAGGGATAACTTATGCGGCTCTGCAGGACTGGATGATGACTGTTGTTGTATTTCTGTCGAAAGATGATCTATCTTTGGAGGTGCTATCGATATGGATTTAGCTTTGAATTTTGTTTGAAACCAGCGTGGCTGAATTTTGCATGCTAAATCTAATAGCGTTAGGTCCTTTTTTAAGCAATGAAAATCAGAATTTTAGGTCAAATTCATGTTTCCTCTTAGCTATTATATTCTGGCAGCTTCTTCCCCCATAAAAAAGCAAGGGACTAAAAACATGACTCTTTTAAATATTGAACAGAATATTAGGAATCAACCAAAAAGCTTCAATTTTTTCAAACGCTTTCTTTAGAGGTTGACAATGGCTCAAATCAAGTTCATTGTATCTGTGAATATGAAAAGATTAACAACCTAAATGAAAAAATGTACTTTCGAATATCACCAAACGTTACAAACTTATTGCCATTCTTGGTCGTTTACTATTTTTGGTCCAGTCGGTATACAGTTTTCACAGACATAGTGTATCTGCATGGTTACATATTTCAGTGTCTGTCACCTCATGAATAGCTCATTTACATAAAACAATATAAGCCCTAATACAAATAGTTTTGTCTATCCTTCACTTAGGTAGCGACAGAGATCATCAATCTTGAAACAAACAAATGCCTAGATGTTGCAGGTTACGATGGTAGTGGAGAGATTGGAGTCTATGACTGCGAACATGAAGATGATCAATATTTCTATGTTCGATCAAGAGGTCAAGAGTTGTTCTATGGAAGACTTCGAAACGAGAAATCTGACCTTTGCCTTGATGTAGCTGGATATGATGGAAAGGGAGATGTCACAATGTACAATTGTGAAGACAAAACTGACCAATGGTTTCGATACTATGAAAATGGGGAGATTGTCAATGAAAAGTCGGGTCAGTGTTTGGATGTAGCAGGATACCATGGAAATGGAGATATTGGTATACATTATTGTGAAGACTTACATGATCAGATGTGGTCAGTACCGACTGAATACTGCAACGGAGATTACTGCTCCTTTCTGAATAAACTATCAAGGAAATGTCTTGATGTAAGCGGTTATCAAGGAGAAGGTGATGTTGGTACATTTGAATGCGAGGGACTGCCTGATCAACGATTCAAATGGGTTTTTGACGATTGGGAGACACCCACAGCAACATGGAACCTGGTTGGCTGTAATCAGAATGGCAAAGTGACCCATCTGGTTTCAAACACTATCAGCTTCTCTTCCACGCTCACATCAACAACATCCGTTGAAGTGTCATCTACAATCGAAAAAGGCGTCATTTTTGCAAGTGCGTCAGTGAGCGTAACGGTTTCAACCTCATTGTCTAAAGCATGGACCAACAGCCAGTCAGGAACTACAGCAATAACCTTTACCTGTGAAAACTATGACAGTGACGAGACATTTACAAGAGGATGTATGTGGCAACTGGAAATTGAGACCAAGGAAGTTAAGTCTGGTAAACTGCTGTCTTGGAGGCCACAGATCATCAAGTGCACGGCGTCCAATACGGAACCTAAATGCGCTCCATTTACCAAATGTGCTGATGAGGGATGCACTTTATGCGCAGGAATTTAAAGAACTCTTTGGCAGCCTTGCTCCTTTTAATGTTATTTAAAAGATGTTTTGTTTGAAGGTGCAGGTTATTGGAGGTATAGTTTAATTTTGCGAATAGGAATGAAATTAGTTGTCCGTTGTTTGAAGGTACCGCTATTTGGAGGTGTCCATTATTATGAGGTATCCACAAATTGAGTGTCACTCTGGTAAAAGTGCTGTGAAATGTCTGTGACACTGTACATGAAAGTAAATAAATCAGAGGAAATCAGTAAACAAAATAATAGGACAAGGAAAATGTATCTACAAATATATAAATGTATAAAATCAAGCGTAGACTTTGTCATTGACTCCATAGAGTTTTGATTATCGAAAGCATTGAAAAATGTATTATATAGCCCTTGAAGAACGAACTTCAACAGGAATTTACAGTACTGTAATGCCCTGGAAAGTGTTCGGCCATGACGTGCGATTAATCATGCGCAGGGAGTACCTAAGGATCAGGAGTTTGGTCAAAGGCATATTATTTGTTTGCATAACTTTATTAAATCAGTTCTATTTGTTTTTAGAACAGGTTATGTGGAGGAATTCCTTGTATTCTTTGACTGATGTGTGGATTGAGCCGAAAATGTAGGCCACTTACGATATTGCTTCGACGGGGAAAGTAGCGACAGTTATGCGGGTTCGGAAATGTGTTTGTAAACTTTGTAACCCAGTTGGGAAGGATTTTGTTGTGCGCATAAGACGCGTATTAGTAATATTGTGCTGCGCGGGGAGGTCCCAATTCGGGTGGAAGACAGCTGTCGGTGGGCGTATGTGCGGGCTTGCGAACTCCGTTAAAGTGGGGTAATTATTCTAACTCTGGACGTAGGTTGGATATTTGCTACGCGTGTTCCTATGGGGCTGTTTAATTGTCAGGCTGATGGCACTCTGGTCGCCACCTGGAACTTGTGCCACCGTTTTTGGTTGCATTCCCGAATTCGCCAGAGGACACGCAGAACGCCCATTGATCCTTTCCACGTACGTAGCTTGATTCTTTATTTGAATTGTCTCAGTTGTTATATATATTAGTTCTAATACGTATCCTGTTGTAATGGTACACTCGTTTTGTTGAATTAGGTGCGGCCATGCCATTTTCCCAACGAATGGTGTGACTAGCCACCTGGTAGGGTCTATTGGGCCAGGTTAACCTGACACGTGTTATTAGCAGGGAGTATTGACACTGGTATAGTTGGAGTTTTGCTCTTTATTATATGGGCCTTGGTGTTAATATATTTAGATAAATGTAGGGAAGTTTGTTCTTCTTATTTATCCTACCAAGTATATTTATTGCGGTTGAAAGGGATAATTGAGAATACAGAATTTGTTACTAATAGCCTGACTTTGTTGTAAGCCATTGATTATTATGTTCCGGTCTTTGCTAACAGAGCGAATTTCCCTGCCCACCTCCATGTCCCAAACAAAACGGTTCATTCTTTCCCAAGAGGGGGGGGGGACTCCTTGGCAATTTAGTTAAGTTATCTACGGGTTCTGGAAGCCAACTATGGCTGATCGAGCAAACCTGAAGCCAAGTGTGATCATGGATGAACACCGGCGATAGCTCGCCTTCTCTTTTCGAACAGTGTTCAGAGGGTAACAAAACAGGCGTGTAACCACACAATTGCATCCTGCTCACAGGACCGCCATTCAACATCGCCATCCGACGGACGTGAGTGAGACTATCAGCCTTTAATAGCCACTTTCCAAAATGAGGAGACGGGTGGTAGCAACCTAACTATCACCACAGGACAAGCCATGCCGAACCTAACCAATGAACCTAATGTTTCCCTGAATGAATTGCTCTCCCACTACAATGAAACCACCAACAACTGCAGTACAGCTTTTTGATGAAACCAGGAACTGCGAAACCGTCAACAACTGCCGCACAGCTTTTCAACGAGCAAGCAGACACCGAGTGCACTTTAAGCCCGGGACATGTTAGTGCAAGAGAAACACTCAATCCACCGTGCTGCACTACCACCACCTTGCTCCCCCTGGACCCATAGTACTCATACTGGTGTGAAACCTTGCCCATAGCTCTACATATAGTTGTATAGACAGCTACTATTTTGTATTGTCAAATTTTCCTGACCTAATAGCTCTCCACCAAACAGAATATTTGGTCATCACGTGTCAAATTATCATATTTTGGGATAAGCTGTAGCGCGACACTCTCCAAAAATTATGATAGGCCTACCGTACTGCACTATTGACTAGATTATTATAGAAAAAACATATTCTAAAAAATTAATTTCAATAACATTTAAATTTTTCAAACCATTGCATTATGAATTTTCAAAGAGAGTGGCTTTTTGCCATTTTCTTCATTTGGGAAGGTCATTTCTCCAAAATTAAACATGCTATCACCTTCTAGTGATACTAGGACCCTATTAACATTGTCCAGTAGAATGGAAAAAACAAATAGAGATCATTTCAAGTCAGGGGTGTATCTACGGAAAATAGCGCCTAGGGTAAGCAATGAAATTGTGCCCCTCTCCAGACATCTGGCATCCATCTTTTAGATAACTTTAACATAATATCAGCTCAGATCATTTTGGGTCAAAAATGCTCAGTGCCCCCCCCCCCTTCCTTCCCCCCTTGAGTGATGCCCAGTGAACGTGTCCTACCCCGACTAGGTACGCCACTGTTTCAAGTTCAAATTGTGGAATATGGTCACTTAAAAAATGCCAAAATAGTCAATTTTCCGTTTGCGGTCCGTTAAAAATGTGTCATATTAAGGAATGCTAACTTATAAAGCATTGATTCATGACAGCTGCAGTTTTATCAAGTAATTGCTTGATGGCTATACAGCAAGAATAAATGTTTTCAAAAAATTGTACATTTATTTTTCAAGTGATGTGCTCCTTTAACAGTGCCATTTTGTGCTTTCAGTAGGCACATTTGAGGCTTTTCAAAGCTTCATCAAAACTGAACTAAATATTTGTTATAAATTGCTAGTATAGGCAAAATGACAATCTTTGAGGATTTTTAAATAAAAACAAGTAGAAACACCTTTCTATTTTTTATTCCTTGCCGGAGGCAAAAGGAATCTATGAAATCATGATGGCGTGCGTATGTGTGTGTGCGCGTGTTTGAATGTGTGTCCGTGACGCTCTTGTGAACACGATAACTAGAGAACGCGATGCCTACAGTGCCCATACTTGGCATAGAGGTCGCTGATATAGGGAGGGGAGAGCAGAAGAACCCTGTTGAATTAGTCAATGTCAAAGGTCATTTGAGGTCACCAGGGTTCAAACACTGAAAACGTTGTAAAACCATAACTTGGAAAAGAAAACTTTGATTGAGTTCATACTTGGTATGATGGATTCAAAACGGGTGTTGCTGGTGGTGTTACTTGATATGGGTGCCGCTTTCGACACTGTAGATCATGAAATCCTCTTGATGCGCCTCGAAAAGCGTTTGGGAGTGTCTGGGGTTGCTCTAAAGTGGTTAACATCATACTTACAGGGGTAGTCGAGTAGTGTTAATATCAGTGATCACCTGTCTGATCAAACAGTTGCTGAATTTGGAGTACCACAAGGATCGGTACTCGGCCCCCTCTTGTTCACCACGTAGATTGCACCAGTTGGAGAAATCGCTTGCAAACACGACTTAAACTATCATATATATGCCGATGAGGCGATGACATACAGTTACTCACATCATTCAATCCGCGTGTTCCTGGTGATCTTGAAGCATCTGTTTCCAACTTTCTGCATGCATATCTGAAATTTGTTCGTGGATGTCAGTAAATTACCTCAAACTAAATGACTCAAAGACTGAATTATTTGTAGCCGGGACATCTCATAATCACAAACTACTTCCTCCATTAGAACTTACAATTGGTGCATCAAGAATCGAACCATCCGAAGTCATTAGCAACCTAGGCTTTTCTTTAATTCAAATATGTCTTTTTTCTAGTCATGTTAACTATCTCCGTCAGACCATCAACTTCCAGATCAGAAACCTATGGCACATACGCAAATTTATCAACATTGAAACTTGTCATCACGTAGCACGGGCCCCAATAACATCACGTCTGGACTATTGTAATGCCCTATCTACTCATTTGTCATCACGAGACACAGCCCGCCTTCAACGTCTTCAAATTAACGCCGCGAGAGTTGTATTTGGTGTTGGAAGGAGAGTGGAGGCAGCACCTTTACTAGACAAGCTCCACTGGCTTCCCATCTCTAAATGAATCACTTGCAAAGTCCTGCTCTATGTGTTCAAGTGTTTAAACAATCATGCTCCTTCCTACTCGTCCGATCTTTTCAAAGTATATGCTCCTGCTCGCCCATTGAGATCTTCAATTGAATCCACGCTCCCCTCAACCAAACCCCTGCAACTTCGCATCTAGTGAAAAGAGATTCAACATCATTGGAGTCAAGATCTGGAACCACCTACCGTCGAACCTCAGAACTGCTAACTCTGTTGGCAGTTTCAAGAAACAGCTAAAGACATTTATATTTTATTTTATTTTGTACACGCTGTGGTACTCACGTGTAAAGCGTATCTAAATGCTCATTATTATTATTGTGTTCAACATAGTTAGAACATGGTCCCTATTGTTTTCGGTTAAGGTCAAAGGTCATCTGAGGTTAACAGAGTTCTAATATTGAAAACCACCATAACTTAATAAGGCAAACTTCAATTGAGCTCAGACATAGTATGGGTATTCATCGTAGTTAGCAAATGCTTCCAGTTGATTTTTGTGGAGGTCACAGATCACATATGGTCAGCAGAGGACAAACACTGACAACTTTGTAAATGGTATATCTTGATAGGGTTAACTTCAGTTGAGCTCATATTTGGTATGTGTTTTCAACATAGTCAGTACATGGTCGCTATTGGTTTCGGTGGAGGCTGAAAGTCATCTGTGGTCATCTGTGGTCAATAGATGTCAAACACTGAACATTTTGTAAATAGCATAAACTTGATAAGGTAAGCTTCAATTGAACTCATACTTGGTATGGGTCTTCATCATAATTCGTACATGGTCCCTATTGTTTTTGGTGGAGGTGAAAGGTCATATGTAGTCAATTAGATTCAAACACTGAAAACCCTGACCTTGTAAATAGCATAACTTGATAAGCAAACTTCTTTGAGTTTATACTTGGTATGTGTTTTCATCATAGTAAGTACATGGTCCTTATTGGTTTTGTTTGAAGGTCATCTGTGGTCAACAGAGGTCGAAAACTGAAAATGTTGTAGAGGGCATACACTTGATAAGACACGCTTCAATTGAACTTGTAATTGGTATGGGTCGTAATCATAGTTAGTACGTGGTCTCTGTTGTTTTTGGTTGAGGTCAAAGGTCATGTGTGGTCAACAAAGGTCAAACACTGAAAACTTTGTAAACAGCTGATCTCGATGGAGCAAACTTTAGTTAAGCTCATACTTGGTATGCGTCTTCATCATAGTTGGTATATGGTCCCTATTGTTATTGGTGGAGGTCAAAGGTCATTTGTGGTCAACAGAGGTCAAACTCTGAAAACCTTTTAAACATAACTATATAGGGTAAACTTCAATTGAGCCCATACTTGGTATGAGTCGTCATCATAGTTAGTACATGGTCCTTATTGTTTTTGGTTAAGGTCAAAGGTTACCTGAGGTCAACAGAGGCCAAATGATGAAAACCTTTTAAACATCATAACTAGATAGGGTAAACTTCATCTGAGCTCATACTTGGTATGTCTTCATCATAGTTAGTACATGGTACCTATTGTTTTTGGTGGAGGTCAAAGGTCATTTGTGGTCAACAGAGGTCAAACTCTGAAAACCTTGTGAACAGCTTATCTTGAAAGAGCAAACTTAAATTGAGCTCATAATTGGTATGTATCTTCATCATAGTTAGTACCTGATCCCTATTGTTTTTGGTGGAGCTCAAAGGTCATCTGTGGTCAATAGAGGTCAAACACTGAAAACCTTGTAAACAGCATATATTGAAAGAGCAAACTTAAATTGAGCTCATACTTGGTATGGGTCTTCATCAAAGAAGTTCAAAGGTTGCCCGAGGTCAACATATATCAAACACTGACAACCTTGTAAACACCGTAACTTGATGGGTTAAACTTCAATTGAGCTCATACTTGGTTTGTGTGTTCATCATAGTACCTGATTCCAAATGTTGTGATGGTCAAAGGTCATCTGAAGTCAACATAGGCCAAATGCTGAAAACATTTTAAACATAACTAGATAGGGTGAATGTCAATTGAGCTCATACTTGGTATGGGGTCTTCATCATAGTTAATACATGGTACCTATTGTTTTTGGTGTAGGTCAAAGGTCATTGTTGTGGTCAACAGAGGTCAAACTCTAAAAACCTTGTGAAAAACATATTATGAAAGAGAAAACTTAAATTCATAGTTCAGTACATGATCCTTACTGATTTTGGTGGAGGTCAAAGGTCATCTGAGGTCAGCAAAGTTCAAACACCAAAAACCTGGTAAACAGCACATCTTGAAAGACCCGACTTCAAATGAGTTCATACTTGGTATGTGTCTTCATCATAGTTAATCCATGGTCCCTATTGTTTTTGGTGGAGCTCAAAGGTCATCTGTGGTCAATAGAGGTCAAACACTGAAAACCTTGTTAACAGCATATATTGAAAGAGCAAACTTAAATTGAGCTTATACTTGGTATGGGTCTTCATCAAAGAAGTTCAAAGGTTGCCCGAGGTCAACATAGATCAAACACTGACTACCTTGTAAACACCGTAACTTGATGGGTTAAATTTCAATTGAGCTCATACTTGGTATGTGTGTTCATCATAGTACCTGATTCCAAATGTTTTGATGGTCAAAGGTCATCTGAAGTCAACATAGGACAAATGCTGTAAACCTTGTAAACACCCTAACTTGATAGGGTTAACTTCAATTGAGCTCATACCTGGTATATGTGTTCATCAATGTTAGTACCTGATCCCCACATATTTTCCTGGAGGTCATAGATCGTCTGAGGTTAATCACTGAAAACCTTGTAAACACCATAACTTGAGAGGGTATACTTCAGTTGATCTCCCACTTGGTATGTATGTTCGTTATAGTTAGTAAATTGTGTCCATTGTTTTTGGTGGAGGTCAGAGGTTTTCGGAGGTCAAACACTAAAAACCTTGTAACCACCATCACTTGATCAGGCCAACTTAAATTGGTGAAGGTCAAAGATCATCTGACATCTACAGAGGTCAAACACTGAAAACCTTGTGAGACACCATAACTTGATTAGGTAAACTTTTATTGAGCTCATACTTACTAATATCACTTCTTTTTAACATAGGAACTATCTTAAAATGTTGATAGATGAAAAGACCATACACTCTGTTTGTCATCAGTATCTTGTCGAGGTAGAGCTATAGACATATAAGATATTCTATTTAGTTACCCATGATATCACTTGCTCTGCCAATTATCTGCACAAAATCAAACAGTGGTGCGGAAATTGGTCACCGGATCTGTTAAATTTAACAATGTGTTAAACAAGAGCCGAGGGCTACGTGATTCCTTGCCTTTAGAATAAAAACTGATTTCGTTGTATAACAGGGACTCTGTTGAACTCAGATGACCTTCAACCTCAATAAGAAACAACAAGGTCAATGTACCAATTATCATGAACACACATACCAGGTATCAGCTCAACTGAAGTGTGCCCTATCATGTTACAGTGGTTACAGGCTTTTCACTGTTTAACCTTGTTGACCACATATCACCTTTGACCTCTATCTAAGAAAAGCCATAGGGACCATGTACCAGCTATGTTTAATACATATAATTTATAACTTATCGTGTTTATGAGCAATTTTCCACGAAATTACGTTCGGCCCCGCCCCGCATGAATATTAATGAGATGCAATAAGGTACTAACCTACCCATGTACCCCACCTCCTATTAAACTTGTAGTGAGTCCGTACTCATACCCATACAATCTCGATGTACTCGTACTCGTAAAATCTCAAATGTACTCGTACTCATGGATTCGTATTGACGGCAGTGCAAAATGTTGTACTCATACTCGTGATCTGGGCAATGTACTCGTACTTGTACTCAAAACCTGAACATTTGTGTTGTACTCGTACTCACGCCGATGTACTCACACTACAAGTCTGCCTCCTACCAATGCCACCAAAATAAGTTTGAACAAAATCGGACATACGGATGCCGAGATACGGACATTAATTAATCGAAACTGCTTCAAAGCCCCTCCCACTCATGTATATTAATGCGATCGACACCAAAAACAATAGAAACCATCTACTCACTATAGGCAATCCACCAACCAAGTATTAAAATGATGTGACCTTGCGTCATTCGGTAATCGTGTTTACGAGAATTTTTCAACAAAATTACATTTGTCCCCCCCCCCCCATGAATAGTAATGAGATGCAATAATGTACTAACTTTAGGCATGTACCAAATCTCCTACCAATGCCACCAAAACAAGTTTCAGCGAAATCGGACATACGGTTGCCGATATACGGTCATTTAGATAAATTGTTCTAAGCCCCGCCAACTCATGAACATTAATGAGATTGACAGCGAAAACAAAAGCGACCATCTACTCACTATAGGTAATCTACCAACCAAGTATTAAAATGTTGTGACCTTGCGTCATTCAGTTATCGTGTTTACGAGCAATTTTCAGCGAAATTACATTTGGCCCCGCCCCTCATGAATATTAATGAAATGCAATAGGTACTAACCTTGGGCATGTACCCCACCTCATACCAATGCCACTAAAACAAGTTTGAACAAAATCGGATATACGGTTGCTGAGATACGGACATTTATGGAAATTGCTTCTAAGACCCGCTCACTCATGAATAATAATGAGATTGGCAGCAGAAACACTATGGGTAATCCACCACCCAAGTATGAGAATGATCAGACCTTTTGTCATTGATTTAAAGTGGTTACAAGCTAGGCGTCACACACACACACACACACACACACAAACAGACACACACACAAGCATGACTGCATATATTCCTTTTTGCTTCGCAAGGTACCAAAAACTATGGCAAGGAATCACAGTGCACAGTGCGCTCTTGTTTGCTAGTGTTTACATGGGTAACCTGGGTATCCGAATCCCAGGCAATCATATTAGTTTGGCTGGGCAGTGTGACCGGGCGTTCATTCATACTTGGTAATAATTCTCGAAAGTGATTGGTCCAATAAGATCAGCTGACCGTTGGTTATCCTATGGAATAACCACGTCTAGATGGATAAACCACGGTAAATCACGAGCGGATGAACATTTTTATGACCAATTTAGCGCGTACACCGACTAACTTAGTATTGGCCTAACTGCCGACAGAAAGTATTCAACTACATGCATGAAAATGATCCTTTCCAAATAATATTCCAGGTGACTGAGAGTTATCCACTCAATTTTTCCTACATGGGAGTAATATTCTGGAAGTTGAAGAGCGAATAAAGTTGGTACTGTAACATATAGGCTAAGTTATTAAACATTTATCTTACCTTTTATTGAAAATATCCGTACGGATGTGTTATCATACTCATCTGTACGTGGCTGTTCGTACACTGTCCACACAAACGACAGCTTAACGACGTTGGGCTGAACATATTTAAATGTTAGCGTTTGTTCTCGAAATGATCCTTTCCAGAATTTGGCAATGCTATCCCACACATTGATTAGTTTTTGGGCATCCATATGACTTCCATCCTTGGGATCCTTGTCTTTCTCTGACAAGTTCCACGTATCGCCCAATGGTAGAAACGCTAAGTGTTCGCAGGCATCTCGAGAGTGATCAAACATGCCTACATACGTGATCAATGTACGGTTCCATGTAATACAGCATGAGCAATCCTGAAATATGAAGGTAATACCACTGGTAGCTGGGCCACGCGGGCCCTAAACCGCGCGCGGTGTGCGGATCCAATTCTACATGAATAATTCGATTTTTGCAACTAAATGATTCGTTGAAAAAATAAAGGGAGCGAAAATGAAACTTTTCCGCGTGGTTTCGCACACCGCACACCGCGTGACAACTAAACAAGGCTTTATGTGGATGAACGCATCGATTGCTTTACTGTTGTGAACGCGCAAGGAGTTGTACGCGCACTTATATTTGCTCCATTTAAAGATAACAGGGTAACATACCTAAAAATAGACGTCGTCTGTTACGCTATTCTCCGGGACCGCGGAAACGGGGGGGGGGGTACGGGGGCCTCATCCCGCACGCTTTCTGCCATGAGCATTTGGGCCGCCTTAAACTGGGATTTGAGCCGCCTTAAACTGGGGAAAAATTGTGTTTTTTCTTGAACATATTGGGCCGCTTCAATGATTAGTCCCCCCCCCCCCCCCCCCCCC
>JAODUJ010144206.1:0-25343 GCA_027564615.1 Psolus chitonoides | reverse complement strand
TTATTATTATTATTATTATTATTATTATTATTATTATTATTATTATTATTATTATTATTATTATTATTGTTATTATTTTTATTATTATTATTATTATTATTATTATTATTATTTACCGCATTTATATAGCGCACCATTTCAATCCAAAGACACCCCCGGGGAAAACAGAAAAACAATTAATATACATGAAAGAGAGCCTAGTTACAACAAAATGTAACTAATCTTCCCCCATATAGTTCCTAGCTCAAAGTTTAGCAAATCAAATCAATACCGGCAGGTAGGCCTACTTTTCAATTGCTTCACAAGATATCTTTTGAAAGCATTAAATGAAGGTTGCCTTTTCAAGTAAGGTGGCAAGGCATTCCAGGTGTTTGCAGATCTAAATTTGAGGCTCATACGCAGTGGCGGATCCAGGATTTGGCCGAAGAGGGGGGGGGGGTGACCCTTGGGTGACTTACGTTACTGGAATGACGACATGGCGGAGTTACAAAACTGCCGATGAGAATAAAATAGATAGGCGCGCGGTATGGAGCCTACATGATAAAGGGCATGCCTCCAAGGTGTTTGTACCAGTTTAAACCCATGTGTTAACCGTGAGCGCAAGCATGACTTGGCAGCTTGGTGTAGACCAGTGTAGAAAATTTTCCATCTTTGGGACAGTCGGGAACGCCAAAAAGAGCATGCACTTTGTGCTTCTTGGGTGTATTTATTGGCTCAATATTTTCAGTACTAATGACGGCCACTAACCATACCTCTGTTCTTATATTTCTAGGACACATGTGTTGGTTGAACGCATCGAAGCATATTGACGCAGAGCGCAGGCATGGTTCGGCGTAGAACGTATGAATTTTTCAGTTTTTGGAACCATCCAAACGGCCACAAAGCACTTAGTGTTTCTTGGGTTATTTTTTGGCCCGACATTTTCAGTAGTGACGACCAGAAACTACCTAGACCTACTGATCCTTTGTTGATGTATCTGTTAGTTGAGCTCATTGCTGACGCCTATGAACGAGGAGCGTCAGTACGGCTTGGCTCTGAGCGTAGGAATATTTAACTTTTGGTACTGTCCCGACGGCCAGAAACAGAACTTATCGGCACATGGTTCTTGGGTTTACTTTTTACTGGACATTTTCAGTGCTGACGGCCAGAAACACTATTATAATATATATACTTACTGGTTCTGCGTTGATAATTTTCTAGGATACACCTGTTGGATGAACACCTTGAAGTCTATATGAAGGCGGAGCGCCAGCACGGCTTGGCGAGGAGCGGAGAAAAATGTTACTTTTGGAACTGTCCAGACGGCCACAAACAGCACTTCTCGGATGTATTTTTTACTTGACATTTTCAGTGCTGACTGACGGTTGGAAACACTATTTCCTGGTTCTTTGTTAATAATTTTCTAGGACACATTTGTTGATTGAGTGCAGTGAAAGTTATAAACGCGGAGCGCCAGCATGGCTTGGCGCGGAGCGTAGAGAATTTTTAGGTTTTGGATCTGCCCCAGAAACAAGAACGCCACGTTGGCGTTGTGATACTGGTACCTGCTGGCAATTCTGTACATTGGCCTATTGTGTTTCGTTGTGTCTATGGGTTCAACCTAATTACACACATTGTACAAAGTGCTGCTGCTGACAGACATTGTGTAATATTCCACAAGTCACCTACCTGACTTTCCACGATCACGTGATGTGTCTTCTATAGATCCATTTCAGACTGGGAAATTATATTACAATTATATTACAATTTGTGTCCACAAATTCTACGCACAAAATGTAACACTGTGAAGCCTGGTTTGATCAGGTTCAAACATCACCATCACTGCCATCGGAGTGGCCCTGTGTATATCTGTAGCCTATATGGACCAATAACGACCGGTGAGCGGCTGACGAACTCGAGCGGGTGCTCAGCTTTCTACACTGTACTGTTGACCAGTGGTGTCACTGGGTTTATTATCTTATTATATTGATTGGGGTACGGGTTGAGGTAATTTGTATTCAGAGAGGATATAAAAGTAATGGCCTACGACATGGACACTAAGTAGCATAAGGCTACTGGCGATTGATGGGGGGGGGCAGGCCTCAAAAGGTAGCGCCTGACTTCCAGATATGAAGGACTCTCCAAACTACTTTCACTAGTTTTGTCAAGCAAGGGTGCAACACTATGTTCGAACTCGTCCACCGTCCTTTCCATGTGTAATGCACTTGTCAATTGTATGACACACCTCATATACCCCCGGCAGGGTGCGTCATTATTGAGTCATTGCCAAATGAAAAGTCACTCAGGTCAGTCAGTTTACCCAAATTGTAAGTCACAAAAGTGACTCGATCAGTGGTGCGTCATTTTGTTCAGTTTATCATGTAGGCCAATGGATATATGAATACTGTTTGAGGGTGCGTCATTTGACAAAAATCGTAAGTCACAAAAGTGACTCAGGGGTGCGTCATTGTACATTAATTGTTGACTCACCCTGCCGGGGGTATAGGGGGTGCGTCATACAGTTGACAAGTGCATAACACGTGTGTCCAGTTTAACTTAATTTCTGGCGGCGGCGGATATATTCATAGTTACAATGAAACAGGTGAGTCGCTCTCATAATCTCATGTAAGAAAATAATAACAGTTACACCATGAAGTGCCAAATGTAGACATCTATTTGCCCGAATGATGAACAACAACATGCTGAAAATATAAGTCATCGAAAAACATAGTACGAGCTGCATCCTTTATAGGGTTACAGCCCACGAGACATACGGCCCACGATACTGACGGCCCACGAGACCGACAACTCACACACCAACAAACCCACGAGACCGCCGGCCCACCAGACCTACAGCCCAAGAGACCGACAGAACACAATGGGTTTGTCGGTCTCGTGGGCTGTCGGTCTAGTGGGCCGTCAGTCTCGTGGGTTGACCCCCTTTATAGCCTTAACTGCATGTACCATCACTAAACTTTGAGGTTGTCGGTCACGTGAATTTAGAACGGTGAAGGGAATGCGTATTTCAAAATTTTACGTCACTAGTGATAGTTCATCTGTAGATTCCATCAGAAGTTACCTGGAAACCGATCCTGTTGATTGTTCTATCTACATGACACGGTTGAACAAGTACTGTCCTCTGCGGTTTACGACTCAATCCTTCCAGAGTTAGGCGACTCATTTTAAAACAGTCCACTTTGAGAAATTCGACCCGCATTGATAATGTGACAAACTGTCAAAGGAAATGTCGATGTATTCAGGATAGGCCTAACCCAGTCTATGGATGTTGTTTGCGCCGAGTCGTCAAATTAATGGTTCAATACTTTATAGTTAGGTACGGTGTAGTAACCGTCGCTTAATGCAAACTTTCCAGCGCCATAGGTCTACCAAATATACACACCTGCACCTCCGTCAATTTCAAACAAATCAAACACTAATTCTAAGCAGATTAGCAATGATTCTAACGTTGACCTCATGTTCAATTGACCCTGACTCGACGGCTATAAATTCAAGTTAAACGAGGATTAGAGTTTTACACCTCACTTCTAATAGGCTCATGTAACACAAAATGAGGCATAAAAATACTAGCGACAGTATGTAGCCTACAGAACATGCTCTGTCAGTCATCCTGTGGACGAACCCTAACTCGGTCCACCTGCCGATCAAAATACTCAACCTGTGATCATGATGTCATGGTGCCAATGAGGCATCCAGTCAAGTAGGTTACTATGTACAATACATTATCGCCGTATTCATAAAATAATTAAAACTCTTGTTATCTCAATGGGTGCCTTGTAGCAGCCTCTCCCAGCCTCCCACTTCGTAAAAGTACACCAATGGAGGGGTTGCCATTCCTATTGTTGGTGATTCGGGACCTGTTTTTCTAAACCATCTAGTGTGATGAAGGAAACGACGTATAGCATACAGTATAGGCTATATCCAAATCAATAATCAGCCACAGGTGACATGTGTATTCCCACAGCAAACCCGTATTCATCGAACGCGTTTTCGCTGCCACTTTCCCGACTCGCATATCATAATCTTCCAACCCCCAAGTACGTATACAATAATCATTACAATGATAACCACACGGCGCTTCCCATCATGGAATAGCAGTTCTATGTGTACATAATGTATTATCCTGCTCATCTATAATTCGACAGACTCATAAGGTCGTGGGCAATTCTGACTGCTCGGTCATGGCTTCGAGAACACCGTTAATTCGATCGCCACCAATACGCGACTTGGTAGCTTCTCTACCCTAGCAGTCGGATACAGCGCTTACTGCAATTAGTTACCTGATAGGCACTGCAGTTTTCCGCCTCGCTCGCAATTCTGATCTATATGTTCACAGCCATTGTTCGACTTAACAATTACATCAGTCAATGCCACAATTTTGTATTCAGCACTATGTGTAACACGTTTTACCCACG
Organism: Psolus chitonoides; assembly: GCA_027564615.1. Lineage (NCBI taxonomy): Eukaryota > Metazoa > Echinodermata > Holothuroidea > Dendrochirotida > Psolidae > Psolus > Psolus chitonoides. The sequence goes on along the minus strand of JAODUJ010144206.1, from coordinate 20,931 downwards.
TTTCCTTGTAATTTCCACCAACATGGCATTCGATTCAATGCCTAAGAATGATCCACAACAATGATTAGTCAGTCGTGATTGACTGGTTTGACTGGTTTGACTGGTTTCCTATTGACTGTAATAGGTGGTGAATTATATCAAAGTGTTAAATCCCGTTTGATGAACAGTATACGGCGAGAATCAAGTGAATTCCCTCAGACAGTCAGACCCAGATACCCCTCCGGCCATACTCGCGTCGACTCGCTTCGTCACCGACGACGCCTGAAAAAAAGAGATAAGACATCATTACCTATTTGATATTTCGTAACACTTAATTACATCCCTGATACACGATTAGGTGATTTGTGGTCATGTGATTCTGAGTAACAATTCTTTGTTGACAAAGTATACGTTTTTCTCCCACTGTCCTGTTGTACTCTCCAATCGTGCAATTTTTCTCTCATAAATTTGTTCCATTCCAACACGTCCGTGCCCACTTTCAGGCAAGATTATGGTTTGCGAATACATTTCCCCATTTCCGGTGTTATATAAAACAAATAATGTATGTTGTCATTCGTGCGGGAGTACAAATATTTACAAGTTTGCATATTTTCATTCCTTAAAACTATTGAACTCGGCTCCGCCTCGAACTGGTTCAACCTTTCACTCCTAAACATTCATTATTTGTACTTCAGGTCTACGTCAATGATCCTAGACAGATGGGCAATGGTCTGGTATCCACTCAGATATAGAGACTATTTTGCTCAATTCGACTGTTTTAGTATATCGATTGTTCATTTGCTTTATATACCGTTCAGTTATTTTACTAGCTCGAGAAGATCTCCCCTCTACAGAAGTGGTCAGTTATTGACCGTGAAATGACGGTCCTAGGAACAGGAAGTGAAAGGCCTGCTTCAGCGTTGATATCTGGAAACTGACTTGCCGTGAAGAAGTGTAGGCCTAATACCAGTGTCTATCCACGATCACGCTGAACATAATATTAGTCCACTGAGTTCAGAGAGAGAAAGAGTGTAGGTGAGTAGTCGTCTGCAGGTAACTTCCCTAAAAGTTTGAGAAATGCTCTTATCGCACGAGTGTTGAAGAAATCTTTGCTAACAAAGAACATCCTTTTAGCGTCCTGTTTCTTGCCAAAGTGATAGAGAGTGTCGAAGCCACAGAGTTCAAAGACTACATTGCTGGTTGTGGCCTGGACGAGGCTCACCAGTCATCTTACCAGCTTACCGTAAGGACCACAGTACTGCGGCGAAAAGCAACCGAGGCCGACCTTCCCAGTCGGATTCTTTTGCCATTTCGCCATGTTCCAGCATAATTATTTTCTCTTTACTCTCCCTCACCGTTTGAGCTCAGCTCGCACTTTTCTCTGAAACTGCACGGGGTGGGGGGTACTCCCTATACCCCGCGCCAAATACGACACTGAGAGTCATATCGTGAAGTGGCCAAGAATTGTGAGAAAAGTCATCTATGAAGGGAAAAATCGTCTATGGAATCAATAGCGGGATTCACTCACCTAGACACCGAAGGTTTTGATGGCGTAGACCACTGCTGCGTGGTACTCCGAGAGCGTCCGTCCCCCGTGGAGGTACTGCGTCTGGAGGCGCGTTATTCTGCGCTCCAGATCACGCCACTTTCTTCTTCTGCGGGATGGCTCGTCCCCTCTGTTGGCGTAGTGAATGGCCTGATGCGACCGCACGCTCTCATCCTTAAACTTTCTGATTATGAACCAGAGAGATGGGTGTCGGACCGCAACCTCCTGGTTCCACCTGTTATGGAAACCTATGAAGATAATAGCCAGGGAGAAACCCATTAATGAAACAGTTCCATAAACTGTCCTTGACAAAATGTTAGAGATGCCCTGTCGTCTCTCTTTACAGAAATATAACAGTCAAATTCAATTCTCAGATCGGCTGATTGTTTTGGGAGATTCCATTTTCAGACGGGTAAACCCGAGTTTTTTTAATTGGGATGCTTGGCAAAAACGAAGCGGTTTTCTGATTGATCAGTATTTTTCGTACCAGGCGTTCAGAAAAATGAACGCGCATGCGTGGCTTAGCGACGATATATCGATATATCATTTGCAAGTGCATTGCGGAGGTGATAAGACTTTCTTGCATTGTTTCCCATTTGTTTGGTAATGGAGTAAAGGTTCATGAATGTGATTAGTTATTTCTACCTTAGTAGAAAATTGTAAATTGCTCATTTTTGCTTGTAATATGACGATATCTAGACAACTATTGCCAAGTTTCCCAACGAAGAATCTCCAATACACCCGTCTGATAATGGAATCTCCCAATCTAAAAAATTGAATTTTGCAGAAACACATTTTGTGACGCGAGACGACGTGAGTAAAAGTTAATTAATCCTTCAAGATAACTGTGTGACTCTTGCAGAGACTGTGTGACTCTTGCACATTGCACACGAGCCTAAAAATCCTGAACACCCCTATTCACCAGGTTCCATGACAATCGACCAACAATCATCGTAGGACAAGACGCCAAGGGCGTAGTAAGCGGGGGAGGGGAGTCTGGGGGTGCGCGCCTCCCAGTCCAAAAAGTGGATGGCGGAAGTATCCTCTCGGCCCCCAGTTTTCCAGACTGAAACCCATTTTTCTATTGCTTCCAAAAATCAAGGGTTAAAGGAATAACAAGAGCACCAATGGTGCAGTAGCTCACACTGCTATATACTTCATGATCATCCATATCATAGGGCCCTAATACTTAGCCAGATAAGGGACTCAAAATCATAAAGTGGGCCCTCAGGTCTGAATGGGACCTTGGACCAAAATTTTTTAAGCGCCCTGATGAGACCAGTTATCGGGTCACCATTATGTCCAAACATGAGCATTGTACACCAAAATTTGTGAGAGAGGAAGCATTTTCCAGACAATGGGCCCAAAATCATAAAGTTGGCCCTCGGGCCCAAATGGGACCTCAGACCAAAAATTCATGAGCACCCTGATGAAACTACTAATGGGTCACAGTTATGTCAAAACATCAGTACTGTGCATCAACATTTGTAAGAGAAGATGCATTTTCCAGATAATGAACCCAAAATCATAATATGGGCAATCGGGCCAAAATGGGACCTTGGACAAAAATTCCTGAACACCCTGATGATATGGCTACCAGGTCACTATTATGTCATTTGAAACACTATGCAGCAACATTTGTGAGAGAAGAAGCAATTTCCAGATAATGGGCCAAAAATCATAAAGTGGGCCCTCATGCCCAGATGGGACCTGGGACCAAAAATTCCCAAACACCCTGATGATACCACTTCTGGATCACAATTATGTCCAAACATCAGCACTGTGCACCAAAATTTGTGAGAGAAGAAACATTTTCCAGATAAGGGGCCAAAAATCATAAAGTGGGCCCTCTGACCCAAATGGGACTTTGGACCAGAAATCCCTGAACACCCTGAAGGTAGGGCCATGAGGGTATCATCATGATTGAACAACAGTACTGTGTAGTGAAATTTGTGGGAGAAGAAGCATTTGGAGTTATTTCACATTTTGGGCCCATGGGCCCACATTAGGCCATGGGCCCAAAATTCACGAACACCCCGAATGCCCCCCATCATGATCAACAACCTGGCCAAGTTTCATGAGCATTGGTCAACAACTGTAGGAGAAGAAGTAATTTGACCAATTGTGGACAGATAGATAGAGTGAGTGAGTGATAGATAGAAAGCAGGATGGCAATAGCTCATACTGCTTACAGTATGAGCTAATAAAACCATGTAATACAGGCAAAATTATTGTGAGAAATAGTTAAATGGAAGCACCAAATTGCATCTAGGGACCTTTGAATTCTAAAAAATTTACGAAGAACGCACCTCTCCTTATGCTCCCATACAACCCCTAGACGGGCTGTCACATAGGACAGTAAGCCAGCCTAGCGTGTCACATCGTTGTTGCCTACATGTCGTACTCTCAAGTTTTAATCTGGCAGAAGTACAAAAGTCAACCATTCATAGGTTTAAGTGATCTGGTGATATCGCATGTTCTCACTGAGATACCCAGTGCCGCGTAGATCATAGCCATACTGACATAGCCTCATGCGAGTCGAAATCTAAAAAATCTATCGCAAAGTATGTGTCTGTTTTTTTTTTTTTTGCAGACAATGGTATGATGGAACAACCCTTCCTCCAGATATGGCAGCTAAAAATATTATTTCGCGCGATTCAAGCTCACATTATCTGCATTAGGTTCGTTAATACAATATGCTCTTAATATCATATCTGTTAGCCTTTTGTTGCCGTTGTACGCAATGGTTCTAAATGTACCGAAATATATGCCAAGTGAAATTGAAAAAGACGAAATTTTCGCACATTTTGCTAACGTCCTGCGTATACATCAAGGATACTTCTCATTTCATTTGTCCTCTTTGCGACACTTTGGTATATGGTATAATTTCTTAACAGTATTGTATATCATAAGTGTGCCCCACCTCAACACCCTCACGCCTGAACTATCCGTATTTCGTCATTTTTAATACTAATAGAGCAGCTGGCAACTCCTCATCAGAAGTCATGTACCGTGTTACCAGCAGCAGTAAAGAAAAGGGCCGTCGAGAGCCGACCCGGCACGAGTACAACAAGTCGCTGACAATTTCGTGGTATGGACCTTTTCTTAATTGTTGATTCTCTGGTCCCGAATTCCCCTCCCGATCTCCGAGATGTTCCCAGGCCCTTGTACACCTCCTCGGCAGCTGTGGTATAGGAAACATTGATCCTATTGGTCCTGGTACTTACAATCATTGGCATACCGAACTCGCTAATTTGGCGGTTCAACACCCTACCCAAAATTGAGTGAAAAAATATGATGTGAGGTGCAATTGTCATTCACAGGTTGCACCATTTGGCGGCCTACATCTTGATTGATTTCGTTCCGGTTGCACCCACCCGCCCTCACAAGTCATAGGGATATTACTTCATCATCATCATCCGAAGTTTGAAATCCAGTTTGGTCCCCACAACTGAGGGTGTCCGGCTTCACCCCAATCCGTCTGCAATCTCACGAACAACAACCCTCCATCTAGAACGGAAATGGGCGTCCACACCGTCCAACCCCACCTTAATGCACTCATCCATCACCTGCTTCCTACACGTCCCCCTGAGCCTCCTCCTGCCCCTACGCCCACCAACCTCGAAATCCAGGGCCCTCCTTAAAGCATTACCATAAGCAAAGCCTTCGCAACCTCCTCTTTCTTTATCCTCTCTATTGTTTCTTTCACCTTCTCGGCTTCTGTGGTGTGATCCCAGTTGTTTTCCACATTCATGATTCCTTCCATGTGTTCTCTCCAGACCCTACCTCTCTCTGTTTCTGGCATTAAAGTAGTCTTCCATCTTTATCTCTCATGCACCACCTCCCTCCACATCCTTGCTATCCCTCTTCATGGCACTAACTAGTCTGAAACATTAGGGTTGCCTCTCATCTCCATAAGACTCTTTTCAGCTTTACTTCCTATTGATTATTCGAATATCAAAACGTGTTGCTTACTTTCCACGGAGTTGTTCGTCCGAGAAGACATGGGTCTGGCCCAGGTGTTCCAGAAAGCAGGGGGAAACATGTCTCCGTCCATGTAAGTCTGTTCAAAGTATACCAGGAACTCTGCCAGAGCTGGATATCGACCCACAAGAGCCCGAGTACGCCGGTTCGCCGATAGTGTGCTGAAAGAGGAATATCATAAATTAATTGCGATTTGAATCTTCGCGATTGTGATTCCTGCCGAGAAATTGAGCCTATATTGGCCTGCCTACAGCAATAGATTATGTAACCGTATTCGCAGACAGCTCGCTAGGCAGTTATTGCGCGTATACAGCGCCTTTTCAGCAAGATAAAAAGTGCTAAAGTGAGTAGAAAAGTAGTGGATAGATAACAATGAAACTGGTACCGGTACCGTTCCAGACTTCACTAGGTCGACGGAGAACAAAATGAGCGTCTCCATGGAATCTATAGTGAGGTAGGGGCAGGGCAGAACTGCGGAGATTAGGAGAGGTTTGCTTTGAGACAATATATGATACCGTGGAAGGTCTTCTCGGAGAGCCTTGAGTGCCTTAAAGTTGGTCGACTGAGGGATATCAAACAAGTGAAGGAGAGGAGAAATTATTGTGAATTACGGTTGTTGATAAATCAGTCCTGCAGTTTTGTTCTGGAGGAGCTACGTTGTCAGCAGACTGACGGAAGTGCTGTTAAGAAGAGACAATAATCAAGATGTGATGTTTTCAACAGTGGCAAGTAGGCTATCAACATCGGTATAGCTGTAGATCTGACTTAAATAACAAATTCATCTGCGCCCACTGAAAGTTGTGGCCCCTATTCGAGTGACGTCACATCTTCTCAGTACCGGATATTACCGCTACGTGTAGAGCGAACTTATGAACGTTTAATGTGCACGTTTACTTATGTAACACTGTATTTGGTGATACTGCGTTATAGTTCACTACCTAGCCGGCCACATCTTTCTCTGCCCATTTTCTGAGACGTGTTGTGGCCTTTAACTTACGTCGAAAGGTTACTGACAACTGACACGGCCATTAATACTCATGATCCTATCGAATGTTTTACCAAGATTACAAACAGATCGTGAAGGAATACCCTCGGGCTCCAGAAATGATAAAATGCTCTCTCTGCGTTCCGCTGCCAACAAAACGCGCAAGAGCAGTTCAATGTGCAAGTGTCAGGACATCGAGTTCAATAAGCTCACTTTATTACAATCACAACTAGACATCGGCTGTGGGTGAACCGCCGTATATCCCCACTTCTGTGATTATTGCAACATGGCAAATTACCATCTACTTTACTTACACAAAGCAACCGGCAAATGCCCCTCATTAGCTTCTAAACCGAAAACTGCCCCCCTGGAAAAATGTGTGCCCCCCCCCCGGATGCTCCCCCCAACTGAGATTTCGAAATTTTGCCTGCACATAATTATTGGTCCTACACCCCTTAACTTGGGCCATAGTGAATATTTTAATAGTAAATGCCCTAAATGCATTATCAAATAACGCATTTACTACACTTGAAGTTCATAAAAATCTAAAAATTTCCCGGGGTTCCGCCCCTGGACTCCACCGTCAGGACCGTAATTTCCAGCTATTGGTCGTGCGATTATCCCACAACGTCTATGCAGTAGGCATGCATTAAGTGGTCACGCATTTTGCACAAGTGCTATTTCAAGCAAGGAGAGACATGACTCATCATTAATGTATAAAGTGTGCTCGACAATAAACAATATTATTGTACTCCTTCGCGTCTTGGCTTGCACATTGCAAGCAATTCTATTAAGAATTGCAATTCTATTAAGAATTGCAAGCAATTCTATTCAGAATTGCAATTCTATTAAGAATTGATCTAGGACGAAACGCGCAAATTTTGGCGCTTCGCGCGCAATTGTCAGTGTGTTCGGTAAGTCGATCACTGAGAGCAAGTCGTCCTGCTGCAGTGATTTTAGCTTATCGAGGGTCAACAAATGATTAAACAACCACAATAAGCCTAATAGAAGTACCAACTTGGAAATCCTCACCTTGTAGTATTTAGAAGTTTAGAAATTAAAAATTTTCGGCGCTTCGCGCTAGGCATCTTTGGTGCTCCACATGACTTGGTAGCTGTAACTCCTCAAAGATTTATCAGTAAACTGACGCAATAGTAGTGTCCGGATAGAACGCTGAATGCACCTCGGAAGCCCCATCTGGGTGAGTGGGATTAGGAATATTTTCTACTTTATCGCTCCAAGCAATATGAAATGCTGGCGTTTTGCTGTGATGTGTCTTCTGCACAGCAAACTGTACGGAATCACGGCTGGGGGTACATGTTTAACTACGACCTCAAAAGTGAAGCCCAAAGTCAAACAACGCGAGGAGTGGGAGGCTAGCTATTTGGCGGGTTCTAAATCCCAGAATTACCTGCGCTCCGCGCCAAGTCATGCTGGCGCTCCGCTTCATCATTGATCTGTTGATAGGCTATTTAACATGTGGCGGGCATCGCGAAAGGTGGGCTACTGTTTATCCATGTACCCTTAGTCCTGTTAACCTTGCCTGGAATTGGAATAGCTGCTCTAAGGAATGGAATAATTCAGATATTGTAAGTGCACTTCTGACAGGCAGGAGACCTTGTATGCCCATGGACGCGTGGACTATATGGGGCGTGCGTTCTGCAAACAATTTTGTGCCCCTCAGATTTCATGTGAGGCCCCCTTGTGCCCCCCCCCCCCCCAGTTTGAAAAGTCTGGTGACGCCACTGCTCAAATCCTCGAAAATCCAAAATGGCCGCTGGGTGGGCTCCCAGGGGAAAAAATGAAAGTTGGTCCCAAAATGATCACCACCTTCCAAAACACGTAGATCTGGCAAAATCTTAAATCGGCGAAAAATCCAAAAGGGCCGCCAATTTGACCTCGGATGACCTTGAAATTACCGGGATTTTGCTCAGCACCAAAAACTGTCCACATATACCAATTTTCGTCCAATTTGGACAATGTTAACAAAATCGCACATTTTATGCAAATTAGAAGTCCCCAGGGGGCGGCGACGCCCACAATCCAACTCATCTGAGATTTTGTGGAACATGCATACAAAGTTTCGTGATAATTTGTCAAAGTTTGTAGGCGTGAGAAGGCTAACGGCTAAAACGTCCGGTATAGCGGCGGCGGCGCAGCCAAAAGCAATATATCCCCGAAATGGGGATAATATTAAAAACATAAAACGTTTACTTGTTATCCAGACAGCATGTGCATGTTTCGAATTTTATTGGGGAGCCTTATTCATAACGCATCACATATTGTTTATAATGGTTCGAAGGATTTGTTACCACAGTTATAATTATTATGTGTAATTGTCCCAGACGTCGAACTAATAAAATCTCGTTTTAAACATTAAAAACTGTACTGTTGTCGAGTCAGCATGTTCATCTGTCGAATTCGATTGAAGGAGTTATGCTTGTTCATAAATGCTTCAATTGTTCATGTGATTCTTTTACTGGCACTTTTTTATGAAACTTGGTCAGGTTATTGACCATGTTAGGTGGGTTGTAGCGTTCACCCCAGGGCCCATCTTGGGGCCAAGAGCCCAACATGTAAAAATGCCCAAAATTAATGCTGATTTTCCTGTGAATGGCGATGCATAGTGCTATCATTCTCGGTCATGATGGTTGTCCTAGGCCTATGGCCCAGCCTAATGAGTTTTCATGATTTTGAAGCTGGAGGTCCAATTTGACCACACTGGCTCATTTTAAGCTAAGATTTATATATGGTCAATCATGTGAAAAATTCTCCCTCCCCTTTAGTAGATGCTCATGAAACTTGACCATGAGCTAAGGGCCCAACTCGGGGTCAAGGCCCATTTTGTGCAAGTACGATAAATGCTGCTTTCCCTACAAATTTCGATAGACAGTGCGAGTGCAAGTTGAGCTACGATGGTTACTGGCATTTTGCAGTCTAACAGAGTTCAGTGGGCTCACGGCCCACTCTGTTCTCAACGACCCAGTTTGAGAACTAACCGGTAGAATAACATAATATGCTTAAAGCATCGCACTGATGGGGGATTTTTTTTTTTTGGGTGAGCGTGCTGCTGTTCCTCGGACACCCTTGGGAAGTTTTTGCCAGTTTATTAATAAAAAAAAGATATATGTATGATAATATATCTTTTTATAAAAAAAAAATATATATATTCTCTCTGTTTTTATTTTTTTCTAGTCTTTTTGATTCCTTGCGGACATAGTCCCAAGGAATCTATGCAGTCATGCTGGCGTATGTGTGTGTGTGTATGTATGCATGTGTGTATGTATGTATGTGTGAATGTGACGCTTTCTTGTAATCAAGCTAAGTCCGAAATGGCTGACCCGATCCGGCTGAAATTGTGTTTGTGTGTTATCCATTGCTAGATCTAGAACCCTATTTATTTTGATTCAGATCCATGGTCATTTTGGGTAAAAACTTAGCATTTTTGTAATTTTGGAGAAAAATCCTTGTAATCAAGTTAAGTCAAAAACGGCTTGCTCGACCGGGATGAAACTTGGTGTGTGTGTTTCCCATGGTGACTACAGGAACGCCATTCAATTTGGTCCAGGTCGGGGGTCATTTTTGGTCAAAATTGGGAAAATTGTAAAATTCTGAGATCATTCCATATTTTGGCTTGTAATCAAGCTAAGTCCAAAACAGCTTGCTCGATTGGGATGAAACTTGGTGTGTGTGTTTCCCATGGTGACTACAGGAACGCTATTCAATTTGGTCCAGGTCGGGGTCATTTTTGGCCAAAAGTGGGAAAATTGTAAAATTCTCAGAATTTTCTGAGATTTCATCCAATTTTGAATAGCTTGTTTTATGGAGCTGAAATTCAGTGGGTGTCTTTCCCATGATGTCTACAGGAATGCTTTTTGATGTAGGCTAGCAGGCTAGGGGTGATGTTCTCCATGACGAGTTCTAGAATCCTATATGAGATTTTGCCCAATTTTGGGTTCATGTTGACTACCAATATTCTGTTCTTGTGTTGTGCTTTTCTTCAAGTGAGATTACACATACACTGTACAGGATTTATTCATAATCTTAATCCTGCTGATCCTAGAAAACTATATAGGCCCAGTTATTCTGTCTGCCAATGTGTGAGGAATTCCTCATATTACTTGGAACAGTAGGCTTACACCAGGTGCGACTGCTTTCAGTGGATTTTGCAGTCTCCTGTCATCTCACTGTTGGCTGCCTCCAACAGTATGTAGAGCCTGTACAAAATGCGGAAATTGTCAAATTTCTACTTTTCTCATGAAGCCGAGAGTCCTGGGTTGGTTGTCAGTTCAAACTTGATGTGTCTGTTTCTCAGGTGTGACAGATGTTGTGAGTTTCTGCATCAGATCGCAAGGAATCGCAAAGCCTCTTGGCTTTCTGGTTGTACTATTTTTTAGTTTTTTTTATTTGGCACTTCTGGCAACCCAGGGGCCGGGAAACGTTGTTCTCAATCACGTCAGCTAAAAGCTGACTTGCGAGTAATTGAGAGCGGTGTGATCCGGTGGAAGCAAGTTATGAGTCACAATAAGGGGGGGGGGGTATCAGTGCTGATGCACGAGCAAGTGACTCATTTTAACCTCCACCGGGGGAGTATTTCGAGATATTCCCCTCGTGTGAGGTCATTGCCTCTTTTTTGGTCTCTCTCTTGTATTATTTTTTCTATCCTTTTTCTGTTGGTGAGTGGCAGCAACTAAGGCATAGTATAGGAAGAGAAGAAGCAACCCGGCGTTCGGGGAAGAAAATCCGAATGAGCTAAGTCCTCTCAATCCCCCACCATGCCCACCCAGGTCGACGCTCGCTCCGATAACTCGAAGCGGACCCCGAGGGAGGAAGGATGGGTATTGGAACTTGCCGTGCTATATTAAATTCAACTACTATTTCTTGAAGATGGGATCATGGGGGTCCGTTTTGAGGGCATTGAAAAAAGCATGTCTATCAAGGGAGTAGAGTCTAACGAACAAAGGCCCTATGTCTGGTATATCTGGGCTAGGGGCGTGTATTGTGGAACTCTAAGTATGTATTTAAAGAGGCCCTGTCGTCTCAAAACATACAAAACAGATGCAGTGCTCTGATTGGTCAGTATTTTTCGTGGGAGGCGTACAGAAAAATCAACGCGCATGCGCGGCTTAGCGACGATATATCAATATATCGTTCCCAAGTACATTACAGGGGTTGTGATACTTTCTTGCACAGTTTCGCATCTGTTTAAGTATGAAGTAAAGGTTCATAATGGTTATTTGCTATTTATACCTTGGTAGAAAATTGTAAATTTATGATTTTCGCAAGTAATGTGACAATTATTGTCACGCTTTCCGATAAAAAAAACTCGAGTATACCCGTCTGAAAATGGAATCTCCCAAAACAGTCGGCCAATCTAAATATTGATTTTGGCTGGACGTATGCCGCTGTGAAATGAGACGACAGGGCCTCTTTAAGAGCTGTATTGTGTATTCTTTCAAGTTTCATGAGAATTGTTTGGTTAGCAGGTTAGTTGAGATGAAGCAAAAGCTGCCATACTCAATGATTATCCTAATCTCGTGTAAATTCTCATTCCAGTCTTGGTGGAAATTGAATTGTTTGAACAAATGGAGCGGAGTTGTATTCAAGGAGAGCGTGTTGATGCTATAATGTGATTAATGTGATGGTTCGAATCTCCGTGGCGATCAACGGGTAATTTTCCGGTGTACCATTGGGCAAGGTACTTTATCTCCATTGCTTGCCTCGACCCAAGGGGGAAATTGGGTACCTGTGAGGCACCTAACTGTGGGTAGCACCGTATGTGGTAGCACATGTAGTGATGTCCCCCGGGGTACACGAATTTGAGGCGTGCGAATAATGTTCGCCAGGTTGAAACAGCCCGAAATGTGCACAACTGAAATGTGCGGGTCTGTCAAGTTGCCAATGATGATAAGGGTAATATCTGTAAAGCGCTTTGAGACTGATTCAGTTCGGTATGAAAGCGCTATATAAAAACGAGATATTATTATTGTTATATACCGGTCAGAGGAAAACACCAAGAAGCATTTCGTGGAAGATGAAAAGCTATCTGATAAGGCCATGGTTATAATGGATGCCCCGTCAGACCCGTTGAGCGTTCAATGAAATAGGGCAATTTTCTCTGATATAGCAATTGTTAGCATGCTCTCTTCAATTTAACTTTGCTCGTGTAAATGTCAACCAATTTTCCACACAATTTGCATACTAATCTGCTAATAGGCAGTCGCATTGGGCTACTGTGTGAAATTTCGTTTCAATCGGTCGATGCATCAACGAGAAAAAATATTTGCCAAAAATCCGGTTCTGGACACCCGATATGGGGTACAGCGCAGTATAAAATACAAAACAGTTATATACTTACGCATACTGCTGCCGTACAGTGATCAATGGCAAGAATCCCAGAGCCATGACTTTCCGCACACATGTCTTGAGGATCACATCTGCCTGGTACGGGCCAGCGAGCCCCAACTCCTGAATCTTCCTGTACAGAGACGAGCAGAAGTGGAAGTAGCATCCGCTGGTTCTCACCTGGGGCAGCTCGGCTCGGATTGCCTGTAGGAGCCCTGCCTCAAAGTCGGTCACGACTCTCTGGCATTCCAACTGCTGTCCTGTCTCTGCAAGGACCCCTCTCTTTAGTGCTCTGATAATATCCCCGTAGTGGAGCCGTGTTTTCCCTGTCGAGAGGCACATCGCCAGTGGGATTGTCCAGTCATTGAACTCACCATGCACCGTTACTATTTGTATGTAGGGCCTGGGTGCCGTCCTGAACGTCCCGTCGACGAAGAGGTCCTGGCAGGTCTGAAGCACCCTCAGCTGCCTAGGAGTGGCGAACACCGCGACTCCCGCAATATTGTTCAAATGAATCAGCATGCGTCTGCCCCTCCAGTTCTGGGCCCAGATGCCATCTATGTCAACGTCATTGATTGTTCGGGGTACTGGAGGCCACAGGGCGTTCCTGTGCCGCTGGAGTGTCGACTCTATTTCTGCGAACCGAGGGACGTTGGCTGGATCGGCTGCGTTAAGCAGGGCACGGTTATAGGCCCGCCGAATCGGCATTGACGGATCGTCTTCTATGACGTTAAGCACCCTCCTTGTGAACTCCGTCCTTGCGACCAGCTCGTCGTCTACCTCGTGGCAGTGCTGTGGAGACGTTTAAACAAGAACACCACGATGGTTTTGTGATTCCTGCCGAAAATTTGGTAATATATTGGTTTTTGAACTGTCACCACTGGTGACTTCAAATGACCTTGAATGAACGTGGAAATTGATAGGGTTATTCTACTCTATATGGACAATATACATACCAAGTTTGAACCCGGTCTGTCCCCCATCCATTTGTTATCGTGCGCACAATTTTTTTTTTAACTCTGACCACTGGTGACCTCAAATGACCTTGGACGAGCACCAAAAACAATAAGGTTCCACCTCCACATGCAAAGTATGAATCCAATCGATGGTCCCCCTGATGAGTTATCGTGAGCACGAGCTGTTGTCACACACGCACACACACGCACACACACACGAACGCACACGCACGCACACACACACACGCACGCACACACACACGCACACACACACAGACGGCGGTCAAAATAGCGCCCCATTGGGAGCCAAAATTTGTTTAAATGAAACGAAAATGCATGAACTAGTCGCAAAAGCAACTGCAAAATTCACACAAACTGGGGCATATATGCACTTTTCAGCTACTGCAAACACACTGGTGATATGTTCTTCATGTGAGTGTGTTCTAAAATCAAGATGGTGGCCAAAAAAGCACCCCCATTAAAGAGGCACCGTCGTCTCAAAACGGACAAAAACGGATGCAGTTTTGTGATTGGTCAGTATTTTTCGTGGGAGGCGTACAGAAAAATCAACGCGCATGTGTGACTTAGCGACGATATACCGATATATCGTTTGTAAGTGCATTGCGGGGATTATAATACTTTCTTGCATAACTTCGCATCTCTTTGAGAATGAATTGAAGGTTCATAATGGTTATTTGTCTTATTTATACCTTGCTGATTTTTGCTGGAAATTTGACAATTATTACCAAGCCTTGTAATGTATTATATATAAAATTTATATAGCACATATCTCTACGACCGTATTCGTATGCGTTTCACAATGAACGGAAAAAACATAGCCCACTCAGCGATTAAAAACTCGGGTATACCCGTCTGGAAATGGAATCTCTAAAAACAATCGGACAATCTAAAAATTAAAGAGGCCCTGTCGTCTCGTTCCACAGCGGTATAGCAGCCAAAATCAATATTTAGATTGGCGGACTGTTTTGGAAGATTCCATTTTCAGACGGGTACACTCGAGTTTTTTCATCGAAAAGCGTGGCAATAATTGTAACATTACTTGCGAAAATCAGCAATTTACAATTTTCTACAAATCTATAAATAACATATAACCATTATGAACCTTTACTTTATTCCTAAACAAATGCGAAACTGTGCAAGAAACTATCACAACACCCGTAATACACTTGCAAACGATATATCGTCGCTAAGCCGCGCAGGCGCGTTGATTTTTCTGTACGCCTCCCAGGGCCGGATTTACATTGTGGGGGCCCTGGGCCCGCTCAATGTGGGGGCCCATGAATTTGAAAATTGTACAAACCAAATGCCTGATTACCAAGAGCCTAAGAGGACAAAACGGAAGAAAGGGATCTCGAAATTCGATCATAAACCTGATTGCTTAGATCCTGATAGAGCAACCTTCAGCCAGAGTGTCTTTAATTTAAAATGTAGACCTTCAGATAATTCACTTTCACATGGTAAACATAAACAAATTTTGCCTGCCCAACAATTTACAAACAAATAAAATTCAATTCCCGGCAACGATTTCTTTTGTTTCAGTTGTTAAGTGTTGAACCCTCGTTGAGGCATTGAACCCGTCACGGCATGGCCTTCCTCCTTGATTTGTTCCTTGCGAACTGGCTAATTATGTCATCAACATCGACAGATCTCATGACGTCTGGTTCCATTGCAAGGATACATAGATTGATGAGCCTTGATTGTCCCATCACAGAGCGGAGGGGGCTCTTTATAAGCTTCAGTCGGGAAAACGAGCATTCACCGCTGCAATTCGAGACAATCAGTGTCAAGTATATTCTGAGTAGCACTTCCACATTAGGGAATGTAGTATCAGCAATGTTCCTCTCTTTTAGGAACGAGTACATTGCACTTTCGGTTACGACTTCCGTTTGCGGAAAGCGTTTCTGGATCATCAGATGAAAGTGAACCATTTCGTCTGACAGCTCTACACCAAGGACATCGGGGTAGCCTTCCGTTAACGTTGAGCCTGATTTTCGAATGTCATTCGCATTCATAATTTTCAAATTGCGAATGAATCCGAATCTGCCACTTAACTCGGTGTATGTGTCTGTTCGCTTTTGCAGCTCAGATACCAAGGTATCAATGGATTCAATGACGAAGATGTAAATGTTCAGTCGGAAGGATTCTCTTGGGCGCAAGTCTTCATCCGGCGTATGTCCATAATCCAAAGGATCCAGGTGGACATTGCGCTTCCGTCGCCTGTGCTGTTCGAACTGTTCCATTCCAGATCGACGTATTCCCTCGTCGAGGTTTGGAAGCGGTCGTCATTCCTGACAGATTCGACAAACGCTGACAATGTTTGCAGAATTTCACGGCCGTATTAAGGTCGCCTCCTGAAGATCATCGTTAGCAAGTTCATCTAGGACCCGCATGATTGCATCATATCAGTCGAGGAGCGCCTTTGTTGCATCGTGATGAGCAGACCACTGCGTATCACTTACGTACGTAGTACCTACGTACTTTAGAAGTCAAAGAAGTATGATTGATAGCTAGCTGACCGGTACGGCACGCTCATTTCTGATTGGCGGAGGCTCGGCAACTTCATTAGGCAACAAAAATAACCTATTTATTTCGGAAACATTGAGCAACAAGTTGCCCAACATGCTGCTCAACTTGTTGATAGTGTGTACAGGGCTTCAGTTGGTGGTCACCAGCCCTCACAAAAACTCCGGAGTTGCAGTCCAAGAAATTTCTCACAATCCTTCTAACCTGAATTGCAGGCTTCCAACCCGTGGTAAGTACTATTTCCTGCGATCTGAGAAATACCAAAAACCCCAAAATTCTCACAGAATACAGCGGGAGAAGACAGAAATGCCAGCTTTCTCACACAAATTGCAGATTTTTAAACTGCCATCATTTTGAGCACCCAGGGAGGTGTCAATATCAGCATTGACTCTGCTCTCGTCATATGGCGACCACTAGACTGCAACCGTGACCGAGTAACATTTCCAGCGATCTGAACTTCATACCAGAATCCAAATTATTTCTGCTGCACGCTGATCATGATGCTGATCATGGTACGAACGCTCACACAATCATTAAATAACCAACACAAAACAAATGACATAATTATGTGAAATCTAGCGTTCTAGCGATCTAATATTGGCTTATTGGCGGGGCACAGAATAACATTTCTCGCAACATTCGTCGGCCACATTGAAATCTCTGCACCCAAATGAGTGCTATTCCCAGCAGCATGCAGGGCCCCGAAGCTCAGAATTTTCTTCCTGACGCGCCCATTGTGTTGCCAGGGGGGGGGGTTGCCGGCAGGTGGGCGCATGCCCCTAGAAAATCGTGTTCCCCCGTGTCCCCCACCCCCAACTGAGATTTTGATATCTATGAAAATTTCCCTAGACATTGATAAATGTCCTGTACCCTCATTAACTTTGGCTATAGTAAATAATTGGTAATGAAGAACCCTGAATACCGCAAATAGCGCATTCACTGCACAAAAACTTAATACAAATTGAAAATTGGTCATACGATAGTCCCACAACGTCTACGCCTAGGTTAATCATTAGGCATATAGTACCCTACAGGAAGTGGTCACTTATTGTAATTTCAAACAAGGCCGGAGATGATTATCATCAATGTGGTTATTTGCCCGACAATATTCAATACGCATTGAAAAATATTGTACTTTTGGCATGCACGTTGCATCATGGAGAAGAGTGTAGATTTCGAGGAACTCCGCTATGTAGGCCCTGTGTGTGTACGAAGGGCCAACCCCTCGGCATAGTAACAATCCTCCTCCTCCAGTTTCTAGAGAAGTACATATGGCAACCTATTACTAAATATTGGTGGTTCATGTCTGGTATACAGGTGACCTGCAAATATATACTTCTTGCCAGACTTGTAGTACTCGAGTCCGTACTCGTACTCGAGTCCGTACTCGAGTACATTTTTCTGTACTCGTACTCGTACTCGTACTCATGGGCTTGGTACTCGTACTCGTACTCGTACTCAGCAATTTGAAAAGTCATGTACTCGTACTCGTACTCGTACTCATGGGCTTGGTACTCGTACTCGTACTCGTACTCGGGGATCCTGGTACTCGTACTCGAACATAAGTACTCATGAGTACACCAGTAAGAAAAGTAAAATATCCAAATAGCCTATGTTCTGAGAAACAGACATAGCCCCATAGCTAATGTCAAAAAAAATCTTCCGCGCTTCGCGCGTGTTTGTATTGTACATTTGTATCTTCTATCGTTGACTCACATTGAGTATTCTATACCCCATCTGTTCATTTGTATTGAGAGAGGTGGTAGCAACCTGTTCATTTGTACTGAGAGAGGTGGTAGTAACCTGTTTATTTGTATTGATAGAGGTGGTAGCAATATGTTCAGTTGTATTGTGAGAGGTGGTAGCAACCTGTTCATTTGTATTCAGAGAGGTGGTAGCAGCCTGTTCGTTTGTATTGAGAGAGGTGGTAGCAACCTACTCATTTGTACTGAGAGAGGTGGTAGTAACCTGTTCATTTGTGTTGAGAGAGTTGGTAGCAACATGCTCATTTGCATTGAGAGAGGTGATAGCCCACCTGTTCGTTTGTATTGAGAGAGGTGATAGCAACCTGTTCATTTGTACTGAGAGAGGTGGTAGTAACCTGTTTATTTGTATTGAGAGAGGTGATAGCAATCTGTTCAGTTGTATTGAGAAAGGTGGTAGCAACCTGTTCATTTGTATTCAGAGAGGTGGTAGCAGCCTGATCGTTTGTATTGAGAGAGGTGGTAGCAACCTGTCCATGTGTGCCATTGTACTAGTACTCGTACATATGACTTGTGTACTCGTACTCGTACTCAGACCAGTGTACTCGTACTCGTACTCATGGGTTTGGTACTCGTACTCGTACTCGTACTCAGCCAATTTTAAAAGCATGTACTCGTACTCGTACTCGTACTCATGGGTTTGGTACTCGTACTCGTACTCAGGGCTTTGTACTCGTACTCGTACTCGTACTCGAGGTCTTGTACTCACACTACAAGTCTGCTTCTTGCAATTGCCTGAATAATTGATCTCGGACGAAAAATGCCCAAATTCCAAGCGTGCTTCGCGCGCATTTGCCAACTAAGTGTTCGGTCGGTCGATCATTGCGAGGGTTACACACTTACATTCGTCCTGCAGCAGTATTTTCAGGTTGAGGGGGGAGTCAACAGATGATCGAGCAACGACAAATCTTTTACGATCACTGTATTCATTGCTGATCAACCCTAGTCCCACCCAAGACACATAAACATGTTTCTATTAATAGGATTCTTGGCTATAGTTTGGCACTCCGCGGTAACTTGCCTTTCTGCTGCTCCACCTGGTAGCTTTACCTCCTCACAAAAATTATTAGTAAACTGACGAAATCTTGTCCTCATCGAATGCTGAATGCAGCTCATGGGCATCATCTGGTTGGTGGGATTCAGAAAAGTTCCCCTCAGATTAATGTGTTCCCCGGCTTGAAAAGTCTGGCGATGCCACTGTACGCGCTAACCAATGGTGGCGCTCCGCTTAGATAACCTATTCGATGGCATCTCCCACACAATCTGCAATACAGATTTTCGCAAAAAATCTCTTCATTTTACAGACTGTCAAGCCGGCGGAATACAATTTATAGCAATGGGTGGGTGGGTGGTTGTTTATGGGGGGAGTACCAAGATCTGCCATGTTCCGTACGCGCCAACCGGTTGTAACGCTCCACTCGGATGAAAACCCCCAGCCCCCCCCCATAAAAGTTGTCAGGCCCCCATAGCCCCCTATGAGAAAAATCCTCGCTAGGCCACTGACGATAAATACTGAACGAAAGGGCCGACAGGATCCAATATTGGAAGGAAACTTCAACGTTATTGATATGGCGTGGCATGACGGTGGTGTCGCGCCGCAATGTATTTTTTTACTAGGGCGGGCACAGGCTCGCACAGCCGGGCCCTAGCATGGATCCTCTATTCGTCACAGTCCTCAATACACGCAGCGATGTCGTTCTAGTCCTCCAGTCCAGTATCCCTCCGTAGAGCATCGCGATGTATGTAGCTTTCGGTCCACCTCTCCTCCTCCTTCCACGAGTGGGTTCCCATAGTACAAGTTGACTCGCTCTGGATGTCGGTAGCAATGGCCTGCTATCTTCATTCTTCTGGAGGCGATTTTGTCACTGATTTTCGGGAGCCCACCAAACAGTGAGTCGTTGGAGATTCGATCCCGCCATTTGACATTGAGTACTCTTCTGAGCATACGAGTATAGCTGGCATTCAGTGACTTTCCAAGTGTAGTTGTCAAAATCCATGTTTCACTGCCATCCAAGAGAACTGATTCAACAGTGGCCTGGAATGGATTAAGTTTCATTTGTCGAAATAAATGGGAGCTCCATATACTGTTCATTCTGTTCAGTGCTGTCCATGCCAGTGCACTCCTGATTTTAATGTCATCTTCAGTAGAGTTTACCCACGAGCCAAGGTACTTGAAATCACTTACTTCCTTGAGATGACCCTATTAATTTCCACGTTCATTCAAGGTCATTTGATGTCACCAGCGGTCAAAGTTCGAAAACCTTGTGCACACGATAACTAATGAACGGAAGGGCTGACAGGGTTCAAACCAGTTGGGACGAATATTGTACAAGGAGCCTACTAATTTTCACGTTCATCCAAGGTCATTTGAGGGCACCAGAGTCAAACAACAAACACAACAAAACACAGTTGGCCAATGTGCAGTATCACCAAATTATCGGCAGGAATCAAAACGCCACCGTGGCGTTCTTATTTCTATATTTTTCATCATTACTTTAACCTTCTGAATTCTTATTCAAGCAGCGACGCAGCGGTGGTGATGCTGGGATCTTGTGTTCCAGGTTTTCAGACGGCCCGAGAGATTCACATAAAATCACGAGACCAGAAGCGCCCTATGATGAGCACTGTTGCAATACACATTCCTCACAATATTTTCGGTCCGAACTACCAAATTCAAACCATGTACGTGTTATTTCCATCGATCTGGGAGGTACCAGCTATCTTCAGTGGCGTAGCCAGGATTTTTCTCATAGGGGGGCTATTGGGGGAGCTGACAATTTTTGTGGGGGGGGGGGGGGCTGGAGGGTTTCATCCGAGGGGAACGTTACG